>PVKS010028950.1:0-25852 GCA_004027875.1 Aplodontia rufa
TTTCTCTCATCTGTGGAAGCTAGAATACATCAGGAAGCAGTATGTTAGATGGCTAACCTGATAATAACTTCAAATTGTATGATTCTCAACAGGGGGATGACTGCCTAGGGTACCTGGAGGCGTAGGGTGGGGGACAGGGTGGGGGGAGGGCTTAGGAAGGATATCTAGGAGACTGAGGGTGGGAATATGGGGGAATCATCTCAGAAGGAGATCTCTGACCTCCACGAGATATCCATTTAACTCAGGGGATCTTCTGGGGGAAACAACAACATGGGGAACCCAAGCTGGGCATCCATGACATGGCATCAGCCTTGGATAACTAAGTATATATACATTTGTTCTTGAATGTTTGATAATGTTTCCCCTTCAACTGTAACTCCATATCCATCTAATTAAAAAAAAAAAGAAGAAGAAGAAAAAAGAAAAAAACAAGCCAGGCATGTGGCTACCAGACGAACATCCTGACTAAGTAAACAGTGGATGCAGAGTAGTGTGGTGTGCCCCTGGACCCAAGGTCAGCAACATAGAACAGAGCAGGGAGGAGGCTTGAGATTTGTTCCACTCGTGACCCAGCCAAACTATAGCACTTGGCCGTGGAACTTAGAGGCAGACCTGGCAGGCCTTGCTGATGGATGAGTCAGGTATGAGGGATGGGAAAGGCACTGCTGATGGCTCTTAGTCTATCTGAGGCTTGAGCATAAAGATTTCTGATATGAACCTTGTAAATGTAAGATGCCTGTGAGTCCCCGGGGAATCAATAAGTTATAAGTTGCATTATAGACAAAACGTTGAAGCTCCATTGTTAAATTTAAAAAATCTACCAGAATAATATTACAGTACAACTTCAGTTAAGTAAAATAATCATGTTTAATAAGTATATGTGTATGTTCACTAAAGATTTAGATGTGTGAGTGTAGGTATGTATACGTATGCCAATAAAGAATGGAAGAGTAGGGCTGAAGGGGTGGCTCAGTGGTTAGAGCATTGCCTGCTATACACTAGGGTTTGAACCCCAGCATCATATACACACTGTCAGAAAAACAAAAACCAGATGAAAAACAAAATGAAATTGATTTTCTCTCTCCCTCTCTCTCGCTCTTCCTCCTTCCCTGTGTCTCTCTTGATTAAAAAAAAAAAGAATGGAAGAATATTAAAAAAAAAAATACCTGGAGGAAAGAAATTGGCAAATGACTGCATAAGTCTGCAGCACAGAGCCGGGGCTGTCCCACTTCTGTCCCCTGGGATCAGGTCGCTCAGAACTTGAGATCCCATGAAGTGCCCAGTGCTGCTAGTCATAGTTCCTGACACAACCCGTGCTTAATCAATGACTATGGAAAGAGCAAGATTGCATGCTTGAGTTACACAGAGGAAGCCCCGGACCGTCCCATGATCACACGCCTTGGGGGTGGGGATGGGGCATTGTTCCCATTGATATGACAACATTTCTGTGCTGCGGAAGAATTTGGATGTCCTTGGTTTTCACAGAAATGGGACTTGCTTGACCCTAATCATTCCTGCTAGCTTTCAAGGGGCCTTTTCCGCAGGCTGCCAGGTGGGAGCTGCTGTGGTTTGTCTCCTGTGGAAATGCAGTTCAACTTGAAAACTGTCTTTTGGGAGCCTATTCTGTGTGAAGCACTGTAGGGGATGCAGTAAGCAGGACATGGCTGATGCGGGCAAGTCCAACAAAGAACAAACATCCGGAGGGCACAGTGCTGTGAGGAAGGCATCAGACACTTCCAGAGGGGCAGGAAGGTGGAGGTGCTGGGCCTTCGCAGAGTGAAGAGCGTGGAAGGAAGGGTGTGTGAGAGGGAGCAGTGGAGGGGAGGCACAGGCCAGAGGGACGACACTCTGCGTTGCAGGGTGTAGAGGCAACTTCTGGAAATGGTCTCGAATGAACACCACTCTGAGGAGCTCCAGCCGCATCTTGAAGGCACCGGGCCTCTGGGGTCTTAAAGGTGAGGTGTGACATACCCCACATAGAGTGTTTGGATTGTGGACGCAGCAGGAGGTGGGGTGACCAACAGGGATGTGTTTCCAGCATTCATCCAAAGGGATGAGGCAGGGAGCTGGGTGTGTGAGTGGCAAGGAAAGGGGGCCCCAGATATCTGCAGGGTCATGGCCATGAGGCCTCGAGGTGGATGGGATGGAGAAGGAAATAATGGTGTTGATAGCTAAGCTTAACGAGTATTTGCTCCATGTTAAGCCGTGTTCTTGCCTTAGGAGCTTTAGATATCTGGTCCTGTTGCTCTTCACTACAAGCTTCTGGGGCAGTGCTGGATGCATTGTGGGTGAAGTAGCATCGTAATTCCCATTTTACAGATGAAAATTCAGGGTCATTCAGTAGGAAATTACATCTGCTCGGGTGTTGCCCAGGGGCTGAGTCCAGAGGGTGCTTTCTCCACTGGCCCCAGACGGAGGAACAGACTGAGAGACACATCCTGAGATAGGGCACATGGGAGGGGAAGCACGTTTTCAGGAGATGAGGACAGATAACCTGATTCCGAAGATGCCGTTCATGATGCTTGTGACACATGGGAAGGAAATACTTTTGGTGTAAGGGTTCTTGGGTGTTTTGACGTGAGAAGCAGTGTGGGCACACCGTCCTCCTGATGAGCTAAGAAAGGAAGACCCACGGTTTATTCAGGTATGTGCGGGTGGCGAGATCCTGGCCCTCGTCCTGGGGATTCCATAGATTGGTGACACAGTGCTTTGCGTGACTGCTAGGACTCTTGGTAAGGAGTCACACCACCTCCCACAAAAGTAGCTCATGCCCTGCTCTGGCCTAGGTGGGAGTGGCTGTCTGGGCCTTAGTGAGGTGCCTTCTGCAAAAAGGGCAGAATCTGTAGGATTATCCTAGAGGCTTGCTTTGGCAAAGGAGGTCAGAGTTTTCCTGAAATGAAGCTCCCTGGAGCAGCTGGTGCCTGGAGTCTAGAAGGTTCCATCTCTAAGTAAAACGCTTTTTTTTTTTTTTTTTAAGTAATTTTTACTTCCAGAGGTGCAAAGCTTCCAAATGGGTGGGTGTGGCGCCTCCCCCTTTTGGTTTGGGGATGCCTATTTTGTGGGTACCTTGGAGGCAGCATCCTAAGTCCCTCCATTTACTTTTGACTCCTGTGCCTGCCTGCTTCTCAAAAAAGCCCTCCTTTGAGAGCTGAAGGGAAATGCGGGGCCACAGAGTGCAAGCTCTGCGCTCCGGAGTGTCTGCCTTGTCTCTCCGGCTACTGATCCCTCCTGCTTGTTTCCTTTTTCCCCCTCCCTCCCCTGTTTCTGTTGAATAAGCAAAAAGGAAGAGCAAATTTATTCCTCGGATCTCACATGAAAAAATGAGTAGTAATTGTTTCTTTTTGCTGTTGTCAATATGTTTCTGTTCCGTTCACTGAACTTTGTTCTCGGCGCTTCCTGCCAGCTCACAATTTAATGTGCAGGTTACTCACCCCCAGCACCCTCTTACCCTTTATAAAGTGGCATCGTTCCCCCTGTAGGCTGTGGTGATGGGAGAGGTCGTCCTTGCTGTGGGGGAGGGGAGGGGTTGGGATCTGCCATGGCACCTAGGGTCCCCCGAGTCTTCCCCAGCCTACACTGGATCAAAGGTCTCACATGACTTCGCTTGGTATGGGAAGCAATTGGACTCAGAAGCAGTCGATTCTGATTTATATCCCGGTTGGGGTATAATTAGCAGTCTTGATTTAATGTCATTGTGGCCTGAAACTTTGCCATCTTCCCTTTCTGTGTTTGTGTGTATTTCGACGGTCAGTGCCTGGTGCAGGGCAGTGAATTAACTGTGGGACACTAAGCAAGTCACTTCTCTGAGCCTTGGTTTCCTAGCCAGGGGACTTGGGTGGTGATGGCATCTCACAAGGGGGTGAGGGTATGTGACCTGGCATTGCTCAAGCTGGCTCACCTGGTGCTTGGTGGACACCATCTCCTTCCTTCCCCTTCCCTGAGAGAAGTGGGACAACCCTTCAGGTGGCAGTGGGGCATGGTGGCAGCCTCCCAGTTCTGAGGGCTCGTCACTTATTCTTGGGGGCCTCAACCTTCTTGCCTCTAAAGTGGACTGATAGCTGCTGTCTTCGGTCTTCTCCAGCCAGGGATAGAGTAAGGGGAAGTGCAGGCATAGGATCTTAAGGCTGCGACCGGTTCGCCTGTGCTTTGTAGGTGGGGGCTCAGAGGACTCCGTTGCTTTGCCCAGGTTAGGCAGCGGATCAGCAGCACTGGTCCGTGTGCTGTGTTTATCGGGCTTCTTCACACCACGTCACCTGAAGGCTTACCTGTCTGTTAACTCATACACATGCGAAATATGCTCCTCTCTGCATGTTGTGGTGGACAGGCAGATGGCCCTTCCCCTGCCATATGCTGCAGTGTGGACAGGGTGTCAGGACCTGAAGGAGGCTGTGCACCCATGCGTGGGGTGAGGAGGTGTCCTGTTGCTTGCCTTGCTCTGTTGAACCCTTCCCGCCTTCATGTGTGCTCCTATAGTTGACATTTGGCTGTTTCCAGATGAGGCTGCTCTGTGCCCACCATTGTGCATGGAGGGGGCTCCTGCCCATTATAGCCAACTGCAGTCAAAGTCTGCACCCCGCACAGGCCAGCACTCAGCAGGTGGGAGAGCATTCTCATGGCCAGAGCAGAGGCCTACAGCTGCAGGGTTGAGGGGTGGGAGGGGCTGCAAGCCTGGCCCAGGAGCAGGGCTTCCTCTGGGCCTTGAGGGCCCCAGGGTTGGGAAGGAGGCCCTCACAAGAGTGCCCTGGGGAAGCGAAAGGCTTAGGCATGGGGAGGCTGCAGGGTGTGGAGGCCGAGGTGTGGAAGGTGCATTTGGAGGAATGGAGGTTCGCAGTGAGGAGGGTGAGCTCTGTGAGAACATTTGTACTTTTAGAGGAGGTTTTATAGTGTCTGTAATTGGGCAGGCAAGTGTCTGAATGATTTAGTTCGTCTGACACAGAATCCAGAACATGGTGGCTCTGAGCATTGCTGAGAATTGGCCTTTACCTGTCACCGTGAACTTGGCTCACCTGCCCCACAGATATAATAGGGCCAGAGGGAGGCATGGTGCCTTCCTGAATCTCCTTTTCTGAGAAGCCACACTCAAGTGGGACATCTGGGACCCAGAGAGAGGGGGTGGGAAGGGAAACACCAGTCTGGCTTTGGATTCCTTCTGGGTCACAGAGTGACTTCTTGCCTGCCCGCCCGCCTGCCCGCCTCAGCCCGCCTCCTCTGGAGCTGGCTTTCCGCTTATCTTAATTTATTGATGAAAACTTGCTTTACGGTCCGGAGCACAGACGGCTGCAGTTCCCTGCCAAAAGCAAGGAAGCTGCAGATTGGGAAAGCGAGCCGCCTCCCGGAGATGGGTGGCTGGGGACCGGGAGGCCGGCAGTGAGTCAGGCTCGTCTGGGTGGGTGCTGCCTCTGCCCGAGTTGACAAGGGCCCAGCATGGCCAGCCACCTGGCCGTGTGGCGCGTGGGCTCGGGGCCGGGGATAACCCCAGGGGTCCAACCCAGTGGCACGTTTCTGCCTCTCTCCACCACTGTTTGGCTCACAGCTGCTCTGCCTGGTCTCCGTCACCTGGGTGAATAACGACTTCAGGTCATAAATACTAATGATGGTTCCCATTTATGGCTGTGTATAAGGCACCATGCTAGGAAGTTTATTTTCATGAATCTCATTTAATTCTGACTACAACTCTATGGTAGGAACCATTAATCCCCCATTTAAAAAAAATAAGCAGTAGACGATCCTCCAGCTGCTAAATGAAGAAATCAGGAACTTGAACCTGGTCTACCTGGCTTCAAGACCAGAGTTGTCTGTGACTGTCTCTGACCCACATTGGCCAGCACTGAAAGATGTCCTATACCCTGTGGCTGCCTCATAACCTCGTCTCAGAAGTCCAGCTGGCTTGGGAGTTAGCAGGGAAGGACCCTGCCACACTGTCTCGTGGGCTGCAAAAGCCGGCACTTGCTGGACTCGGCACAGGCACCTACCTGTGAGGCAGGCACCTGGACAGGCTGTCCTTGCTGTCCCTTTCCAAAAAGTGGGAAACCTCTGAGATGCTTCTGTGCCTTCCTCCGAAGCTGTGTCCCTGTGGCCATTCATAATGTCCTTGCCTGCCATATTAGTCAGCTCGAGGCACTGTGGAGATAACGGCTGGACTCTGCTGAGCTCCCGGGTCCTCATCTATAACACGGGATAACAACTCCTCGCAAGATTATTGTGGCCGTTTGCTGAGATAGCATATGTGAAAGTACTCTCTGGAAAATAAATGGCAAAGGATGGTTGGCGTTTGCACACGCTCTTCTGTTGGTGGAGATGGAGGAGGAGAAAGGAAAGCTCTGCGCTATTTTCTTTTGTTCCTTCTTGTTCCTTCTTGCAGAGGTACAACCAACCATGTCCACAACTCTGGCACCGCAGTCAGCAAAGTAGGGGTATTGCCTGTGTGTCACCCCCGCCCCCCATGCGCCCCCGGTCCACACCCTGCCTGTAGACTGGGCCTTGGCGTTTTGTCTTCTCCCCTCCGTGTGCCCTGCTCTCCTGCACTATCACACCTGGAGCCACACTGCAGTGCCTGGCTCCCCACCTCCCCCAACTCCGACTGAGACAGAAAAAGTGTTAAAAATGTTTATGAAATGAGGTTATAATCGTGGGATTCAGAGCCTCAGCAAACTGGATTAAAATCCCACCTCCGCCAAGGCCGTGCGTGAGTTTAGATGATGGGATCGACCTCTCTGATCCTCAGTTTCCCCATTCGTGAAATGGGGGAAGTAATAGTAACCGCAGCCCGTGACGTTTGCAGGAAGGGCTTGGTGCAGCACCTGACTTGTACAGCAGTGGCAGCCTCGTCACCACCCGTGTCACCAACGCTGCTTGTTCGATTCTGTCTTACTGGTCTGTATGACTTCTGTGTTAAACTTGTAGACTTCTCTACTAGGCTGAACTTCTCTACTGCCTGGCTAGACTAGGAGACTCGTCACCCTGCTGACCCGCTGGCCCCAGAGGCTTGCTTACGTGCAGTAAGCCACAGCTAGCCAAAGTAGGGCCATGACCAGGTGACACCCCTTCCAGAATATCTGCGGAAGAGCCAGTGGGTGACCTCGGTCTGCACAGTGTAGTGCGCTGGGTAAGAACGTGGCTTCTGAAGTTGCGCTGCGTGGTACCCTCTCCGTGCTTTTCTTCTCTCATCTGTAAGTAGGGGGAACAAAAATAGCTCCCTAGTGGCTTGAGAGGATTCAGTGGGGCACTGGAGGCCCAGCACTCAAGAGTGGGCTGGTGCATGGTCAGTCCTTGAGGGGGCCTGGGTTTTGCCCTGCACAACAGCAGGGCAGGGAGGGGTGAAGATGGCACGAGGCATGGCTCTGTGTGAAGAGCCCTGTGACCTTGGACAGGTGTGCCTGGTGACACCACAGACAGCATCCAGCACAGCGCTGCTGTGCTCTTGTTGGAAGGCAGAGGGCGCCCCCTGGTCTCCCCTCTATCAGGAGCACCAGGAGGTGGGCAGAGCTTGGCACAGGCAGGGAGGGATCTCAGGTTGTCACTTAAGTTGGTGCTGAGACCATCGCTGGCAGAGAGACCTGAACTCAACTGGCCCATGTCCCCCACAAAGCATGTCAGAAATGCCAAAATCCTGGTGTGGGTGGACCCAGCTCCTGGCTGGCGGTGCAAGTAATCAGGCTGTGGGCATCGGCTCCCTAGAGAGAAGGCGAATCACATTTTAGCCACGTCGCAGGGTTGTAGCAGAAGCACGTGGGTGGCCATCGTGGGGCCAGAGGTGGACTTGCTTGTCAGCCACAGTCTTTCCCCTTATCTATGTGTCACCTGTCCCTCGTTTCATTCCTTTAAAGGACCTCCCTCTGCGATTGGTGGAAGGAAGGCCCTCGGGAACACAGTATCTTCGTTGTGTGACTTCTCTCCACATCTTCCCCAAACAGGAGAGCATCCCAACCCCATCCCTGTTCTGAAGGGTGAATTATAGTCTCCTGGATAACTCGAGCTGTCTGCCAAACCATCCTTATCCTGCTGCTCCATGAAAGCACAGTACCTCATATGATGTTTATGTTCTGAGGAACACGGAGTACAGCTGGCAGAATCCTGTTCACCTTCAGCCTTCCCAAGGGCATTTCTCTCCCTCACTCTTTGCTTTTCACAGTGCTGGGGTGGCACCCAGGACCTCACATGTGCTGGGCAAGTGCTTCATGCCCCTCAGATGGTCAGGTGACCTGCCAGGGCTGCATAGCACCTCACTGCTCCCCTGGGCGCCCGTTCCTGAGATCTGGGCAGCTGGCCACTCTGCCTTCTCAGGGGGGCCATGTAGCCTTTTTTAGCATGGTCCTTGTAGGCTGGTTTCTTAAGCTGCCCCGGCAGCCCTGGCGGCAGCAGTACTCTGAGCTTTGATGTTTTCAGAAATGCTGTTCTCTGGGGCTGGAGCGGTGTGGCTCAGCAGTTACGGCGCTTGCCTGGCATGTGCGAGTACGCGAGTTCAAACCCCAGCACCATGTACACAGCAAAGTATCCAAGGAATGAAGGTCACATGAAAAACTAAATAAAAATTGCTTCTCTCTTTCTCTCTCTCACTGTCCCTTCTTTCTTTAAAAAAAAAAAAGATAAGAAAAATGCTGTTCTCCCCAGACACACAGAACAAATGTAAAGAGGAAAAAAAATACACCCAGTGATTGGAAAATCCCTCTCCAGACCCCTCTGACAAACTCTTCTGAGTCCTTGGAGATACCCTCCCACCTCACAGTGACCTTGGGAGTTGAGACAGCTCCTCGCACTGTGCTTCAGCTCTGTCTCCTCACGTCCTCCCTGGGAGCAGGAGCTCTGGCAGCTCTGGCCTCAGGGGGTCAGACAGTGAGAGCTACGTGTCTGCCCCTAGTTCCACTCCAGCAGGGACAGCACCCCTTCTGCACCAGGCTCTGGCGGGGGGTGTTACTAGCCTTGGGTGGCCTGAGCACCATGCTAATTCCTATTGAGTGTTGGCACGTTCCGAGTGTAGGGAAAATGTGTGTCCAGGGTTGTCATCATCCCACTGCCCAGCACAGGGCAGCCCTGGGACCAGCTTTGAAGATAGACCTCTCCTGGAGGCTCTGATGGTTGGTTGTCAGCCTCCCCCTTGGGAGGCTCTTCCCCGTGCCTGCCCTATTGGTGCTAGCCTGTGACTCTTGTGTGTTCCCAAACAGGGATGGGAAACAGCTGTGTCCTCTTGCTTGCTTGGTCTACCAGGGCCTGGAAGGGAATCTCGGAGTCTACAGGCTATAGCCTCCCACTGCCAGCAGCGGGCAGAAGCTGAATGAACCAGCAGATGCTTGGGAACATGGAGTCTCAGTGTGCCCGTGTGTGCCTTCTCCTTTATACCCACTGAGCCCCATTGGGTTTGCATGTGTGCATCACCAGTGTGGGAATGGTTCCCAGGCCGGGGCGCATGGCTGACTGGGGAAGTGTGGTTCTGCCCTGTGTGCGCGAGGCCTGCCCTGGGAGGGCTGCGGCAGCTGTGGTGATCAGTTTATGGGCTGGTGAATGATCACTCCTCCTTTCCGAGGCTGGCAGGTACTCTGTATCATCCACTGCTCTTTGGCCTCCTGGCCACATGTCATTTTGTGGTCCTTCTGGGGACCGTTCCTCAGGCTGTGTTCCTTCTGGCAGCCTCAGCCCCATGTGGGCCTTCTTAGGGGTTCAGAATTTGCCTCCACCTCCTTTTTCAGGTCCCCACCCAGGGTGTAGGCCTGTGGGTCAGTTGGAGAAGGTGGAGAGATGCTGGCTCCTGAGAAACTTGGCATGGGGACTGCAGACAGCTGTGAGGAGTCCAGATGGCCTGGGAATGTGGGGATTGCGGGGTGCAGGGAGAGCTGTGTTGCTCTGCTAACCTTTCCCCCTTTCCCCAGGATGGAAGAATGAGCCAAGTCAGGACAGCGCAAGGCAGCCACAAGTCGTCCTCAAGCCTGACTCTGTAGGGACTGGTGTTCCTCAGCCCCTGCCTGGGCTTTGAGGCCCAGGGACAGACCTACAATCTCCCTAGAGTCCATAACGCTAAGGTTGGAGTGAGGTCCTCAGAGGGCAGCTGCCCCGTGCTGAGGCTAGGCCAGAAAGCTGGGATGGATGGGGTGAGCTCCAGCCCAGGCAGCTCACCTCTCAAGCCCTTCGTGCAGCCAGCTGGAGGCCAGGGCTGCTGGTGATAGGACAGGTGTCCCCTTCCCAGTGATCAGCATAGTGGAGGGTGGCAAGGAGCTTGTCCTTAGAGCCTGTGGGACTCCCCCTTGCTGTGGACTCTTTTTTTTTTTTTTTTTTTTTAAAGAGAGAAGGACAGTGAGAGAGGGTACGGGAGAGACAGGGAGAATCAATTTTTATTGAGTTTTTCACATGGCCCTCGTTGCTCTGACACTTAGTTGTGTACGTGGTGCTGGGGTTTGAACCCACGTACTTGCGCATGCCAGGCAAGCGCTGTTACCGCTGAGCCACTGCAGCCACCGCTGCCATGGGCTCTATCCCCATGTACTCTTGGGGCTTTCGGTTGTGAGAGGCATAGGTATCTTAACAGGGCTCTCAGCTGATAGGGACTTTTGGTGAATTGGGGAAGGGATGACAAAGTTTGCTGGACAGAACTGGCCCACTCAGATCCTGTAGTTCAAAAGTCTTATGAACCTTAGAGATGTGCAGCTCCCAAACAGTGTCCCTTATATTCGACAGTGTTTAAATGTTGTTTCTTAGACCATCGTATTAAAGAGAATGACCCCATTCTGAAATAATCAAAATGTAACTGGGTTGTGGATATGCAAATACTTTATGTAATGTTTATTTGGAGGAAAATTAGGCTCAGAAATACGGGTGTGATCTCCCTGTCACCTATTAGCTGGTGATATTGGGGGCTGAGAAGTACAGTTGTGAAGAAATTGAAGACTTGAAAGAAAAAAGGGGGCTGGAGCAGTGTCTCAGCGGTTACAGCGCTTGCCTGGCATGCGTGAGGACACGGGTTCGAACCCCAGCACCCACGTACACAATGAAGTGTCCGAGCAACGAAAGCCATGTGAAAAACTCATATAGTTGTTTCTCTCTTTCTCTGTCTCTTACTGTCCCTCTCTCTCTTTAAAAAAAAGAAAGAAAGGAAAGCAGGAAGGATCCAAAAGAGAACGACGAAGGAATAAAGCCACTTGGGTTTTCAATTATGGGCAAACTCGGTGTGAGAAAAAGGCTGTGGCCACCAGTGAAGCTGATGGGGCTTAGGCTGGATTAGGAGAGGTATAGAGCTCTGAGTGTGGGAGGGTAGAGTGGTATCTTTGTGCTGGTCCTACTGCCAGGAGTCTGACTTTCAGTTTGAGACTGAGATGAATGGTGGAGGGTGACTCAGAGGTGAAAGATGTAAAAACCCTTAAATAGGCTAGGAGGAGACTTGGAAAAGAACATCCTTAGATACGCATCATCAAATATTTAAAGGCCTGTCGCACTTGGTCTTGGTGAGCTTCTTGGGCAAAATGAGAACTGATGCTCGTGAGCCACAGGAAGTGAATTCTTGAGTGCAAACTTTTTTTAATTTTTCTTTTCTTTTTTTTTCTTTTAAGAGAGAAGGACAGAGAGAGAGAGAGAGAGAGAGAGAGAGAGAATGAATCAGTTTTTATTGAGTTTTTCACATGACTTTCGTTGCTCTGACACTTAGTTGCGTATGTGGGTGATGGGGTTTGAACCCGTGTACTTGCGCATGCTGGGCAAGCACCGTAACCACCGAGCCACCGCTCCAGCCCCGCAAACTCTTTTTATACAAAAAGAGGAAGGGGTGCATGGTCAGATGGCAAACACTCGGATCTGGGTGCCTGATGTGGTCGGTGCCTGATGTGGTCGATGCCTGCTGTGTGGAGCCTTGATCTTCCTGCCTCCTGGGTGACATTGGCCAAACCATCTGGGTGACTTTGTCCCATCCCTTCCCTCTGTGCAGCATTGGAAGCAGGATCCCGCTCTCCCCTCAGTCCCGCCTGCCTGTCTCTCCCTTTGTGGCTGTGAGAATGAATGAGCTGCAGGGGCCCCTGGAGACGAGGGACGTCTGAAATACAAAGTAGCGGCCCCTCTCTCTTGCTCTCTCAATGATGTTCTTGGCAGGTTGGCTTCTCCCAGAGCTGAGCAGGTTCATTACTAGCCAGCATGTCAGGCTGTGAAATTAAAGCCATTTTAATTTTATTTTCCATATCCACTAATTCATTAAGTGTCATTAAATTCTGAGCCTGTCCCTGACTCATAGAAAGTGCTGGGGAGGGCTGATACCTAGCATTTGAAAACAATTCCTGCAAACACAGAGGGGTTGAGGGTGTCAGAGGTGCCAGAGAATGAGTTGGGGAGCCACCAGTGACATCTGTCCCCAGGGCTTGGTGTCTCATGGTGCTCCGCAGGCGTAGAAGGCAGTGGGGATTAAAATGCCAGAGGGTGTGAAAGGATCTGATAGGGACAGGGCCAGTGGGCAGATGCTTCACCCCAGGTCAGTGAACATGGGGACCTTGGGTTTCCAGGTTTGGGGGGATACCATGCATAAAGGGTTCTTTCTTCAAGTGGGTGTGTGTGTCTGGGTCTGGACCTATTCCTGGACTGTGGCCTGTACAAGTCCCCTCCCCCAAACCCTTTTCTGCCCATCCATCCAGCAAATATTTAGTATTCTAGGCATATTCTGGACCTTAGGGTGGAAGAAAATGGATGAACCATGCTCCTGGGTCCCCGAAGATATCATGTTTAGTGAGGGTGGGTCACGTCTACACAAGGGTTGGGAGGCCCTGATGTGCCACTCTGGGTCCTGCCACCTCCACTTTGGTGAGAGACTGGGCACCAACTCGGGATATCAGTAGTGGCTGTCCTGAGCTCATGCAGATGGGGGTGGAAGCTCAGGAGGGATGGCAGTTGGTGGACCCCACTCTTGGAGAAAAGGTGCCCGTGGGGGACATACATAACGACACATGGCAGAAACATATTAAAACTACAAATCAGTGTAGTTAATCAGGAGAAGTACTGTGGGGATGAGGTGAATTAGCACTGACCTCATAAGTGAGGGAGTGTGGACTGCTGGTTCACCTTACAGCCTTAGCCAGCCTGGGCCTCATTTGACCTACTGTGCTTGTACTGGGTGGGCCCGAGGAAAACGAAGATTCTCAGATGACTTGTTGGCATGATGGCTTCTGTCTGTGCCAAGGGTCCTGTGCCTTGTGCCTTGTCCCTTGTGCAGGGCCCAGGCAGGATAGCCCTGGAAAAGGGGGGCCAAGCAGTCCAATAGCACGCTGCTGCTCTAGGCTCTGGGGATTCAACCGTGAACAAAACAGACACAAGTCCTGACCCTCACAGAGGTTGTGGGCAAATGCAAGGGCGGGATGTATTTTCTCAAATTTGGATGTGGATTTATTTGGAGATCTGAATTGAAGCTGTTTTGAAATGCCTTCAGTCGAGAAGTGGACAGGGGGAAGGAAGGCTTGGTACTCCAAGGCTCCCTGTGCCTGACCCTGCCTGGAGAAGGGTACCCGGCAGGCCTGGACCACACCAGGGGTGCCTGGTGACCTCTGGCCAGTCAATGCTAACATTGGCTGAGTCCCGATTCCCTGAGTCACACTGCCTTGCTCCAGATTCTCCAGCCTTGGACTTGATTATAGCCCGGTCATCTCAGCTGAGACAACCCTCTGATTTTGGAAGGGAATTTTCCTGAATACCACTAGCTAAGCTCTCTGTGCCACCCCAGGCCTTGACTCATTCCTGTGCTCAGCTCCCTTCATGTGGGGCTGCTCCCCTGTCCTGCTCCTCCCCTCTCCCACTCCTGCCTGGTCCAGTCCCTGCCCCGTGCATTGTCCTGCTCGTGTACTGTCCTCTTGCCTTCCTGCCTGCCCAAGTCAGGAGTTGCTCTCTGACTCTTCAGCAGACCTGTTTCTGCCGCCTACTCCTCCCTCCTGCTCACAGCCACTTGCTCCTGCCCCAGCTGGAGGCTTCCAAGCACCTCTCTTGTGTTGTGACCTCCCTTTCGGAACAAGCAGTCTTCCACCAGCCCTGATGGGAATGTACCAGGCTGTTTTCCCACATGGCTGCTTTCTCCAGGGGTTGACGCCCAGAAGGGTGGGCACCTGGCATGGGGATGAGGCTCAGGGCAGTTTCTCAACCTCTGTTGACACTTGGGGTCAGACATTTCTTTGTTGTGGGGGAATTGTCCTGGACGCTGTAGGTGTTTAGCAGCATCCTTGGTCTCTTCACATGACATGCCATATACCCTGGGAGCAAATTGTTCCTGGTCGAGAACCACTGGAGCGGAGGTTGAGAGCAGTTTGGCTCAGACTTGGCTAGGATCTTGCTGGAAGGGACCTGAGCAATGATCTAGTCCAAATCCCACAGTTTAAAGGAATTGGGCCTTGGAGAGTTACAGAATCTTAAGGTCACACCAGGGAGCAGTGTGATGAAAGAGGCATTTTGGAAAGAGGATTCAGCAGCTCTTTGTGGACTGGGCTGGGAAACAGAAGCCAGAGGCAGGGAGTATGGTGGAACCTCATCTGGGTGTGCGCTATCAGTTGGTGGGAGGCTCCTGGGTAGGAGGAGGTGCAGGAAGAGTCTGCCCCAAAAGTCAGAAGGCGAAGTCTTGTTCCAGCCTGTCAGTGGGGGGGGGGGTCATCACATTCCCCTTCAGTTTCCTTTTTTGTAAAATTAAGGCCTGATCCTTGTGTTTTCTTCTTGCCTGGATCATCCAGAACCAGGAACAGAGGGTTCATTTCAGCAGAAGACCCTGAGGACACGGGAGTGTGGCAGAGAGGATGTGCTTGGCACCACCTGGCACTGTGCAGACCCCATTGTGCAACAGACATTGTAAGGTGTCCCAGAGCTGGGGGTGTGGGCACCGTGGGAAGCAGTGAACAGGTATGAAGGCCTTGAGAGGATGGCTTGCCAGGACTTAGGTACAGGCTGCTGCTAGCCGGGGACTGCTGCATAGGCACAGATGTTGCTTGGATCTCAGCCTGGGGCCAGGTGGGACCTTGGTGAGAAGGGAAGCAGGTATGGGAACAAGGAACTGGCTCAGTTCCCCCCCACTACCCCCGTAGGAGTCTCTGGTCTGATGTCTGGGAAGCTTGCAGACCATGTCAAAGGATGTGGAATGTGAAGTCAGAGAACCATTTGGAAGAGATAGCCAACCCCAGGGAGGTTCTGAACTGCGGAGATTTCCCCGGGAGGGGCTCCTGGGCGTCACAGCAAGATCGCCCTGGAAATGGAGCCGGAGTCACAGAAGGGACCCCGGTGGGAGTGAGCCAGGCCTTCTGCAGAAGCTACACTCTGAAGGCTCCAGGCTCTGAGGTCTGGGGCCCTAGTTGTCTCCAGCTGCAGGGTGGAGGGGGCATCCTGCAGCTTCAGGGGTCCCAAAGCCAGGTCTCTTTCCCAGGCTTCTCTACTTTTTGTGATTACCTGCTGTAGCAGGTTTTCCGCTTACTCATTCCAGGGTCTGACTTTTAGCCATAAATCGTTAGCCTGAAGATCATGAATTTTCCACGGTATGATTAATGAAAGAAAAATTGAGACGGCAGCATAGAAGAGCAGCTGAGCCGGGCTGGAGTGCCACCCAGTGGCCACAGAGGGTGGTGGCACCATTCCCCCTACAAAGCTATGTGATGCCGTGCTTGGGTACATGTACCTGGCCTGCAGGTGCCCATGCCTTGGGAACCTTGACCTGGTTCCACCTGGGGTTGCTTCAGAGTAAGAGGGAGGCAGGACCACTTTCCACAATGAGGGGGACGCAGGCAGCTGCTCAATTTACCTAACGGATGCTCTATATAGCTCCTTGAACCATATCTGATTTAGAAACACATGGACATATCCCTTACCTTTCTTTTTTTCATACATAGTCTGAGCCCCCTTTGAGTTTCTCCATTTATCAAAATCCTGCTCATTCTTCAAAGCCCAGCACACCCTGTCAATACTGTCTGTCACAGCCTGGACTATTTCTCGTTTCTCCAGAACCACCTTGGGTATCACCACCGGCTCTCACCCAGTCGTTGCAGTAGCTCCTCATTGTTCCCTGGCTGCCCCCTTTGCCCTCTTGGGGTCTCTTTTCAGAATGGTGGCCACAATCATCAGAAGACATCTAATCGATGGTGTCATTCTGCAGCCATGGGGCTGTCCGTGACCCTGAGATCACCCACATTTACCTGCAAGATCCTGTCTCATCCGTCCCCTCCTTCATCCCCTGTCATTGCATCACCTCCTTCTGTTGCAGCTACGTGGTGGCTTGGCTAGCCAGGCTCGTTCCCACCTTGGGCCTTTGAACTTGCTGTACCCTTTCTAGAATATTCCTCTTCTATATGTTTATGTGGCTCATTCTTCCTCTTTTTTTGGGTTGCTTCTCAATGCTTCCTTTTCCATGATCCTTCCTGACCATCCTGTGCCCAGTGATTTTCTAACTCTTACACATCCTCATTTCTCTTCCTGGTTGATATCATCACTTGAAATGTGTCTGTCATTGCTGATGACACATCTGTGTCCCCACAAGAATCTGTTCTTTGTGAAGGCAGAGTCTGCTGGGATTGTTTACTGCCATCTTCCTAATGTGTGGTACCAGGCCTAGAACTTAATAGCTAGGTGCCCAGTTAGGATTTATGGGCTGAATGAGTAAAGGAAATGCCATCCCCCAGGGGGCACTGCTGCCCCTTGCGTGAGGCAGACCTCTCACTTCCTATCCTGGGCTGCTTTGTCTTAGTCGTGTTCCTCTGCATTTTCTCTCTGAGCAAGAACAGCTTGGAAACAGGGTCTCTGGCTGTTTTAGGGAGCCACAGCTGTCAGGACAGTCCCTGGCACATAGTGGCTGCTCGGTAAATTCCTTCTCAGCAAACAGTGCCATTTTACATGCTTCAATTCATTCCCAACAGTCCAATAGGTAGGTAACATTATTTTAATTCTGTGTAAACAGTTTGCAAGTTTTCAACCAGGACAGGCTGAAGCTGGGTATGAAATCCACATCTGTGTCTCCCAAACCCTTACCATCCACAATTTTACCTTATGGAATGTTCTTGTTGTCCACCGTGCCCCACGTCCATCTCTCCTTCAGTGACTGGCTTCCTCCAACTGGCATCCTTGACTGGGAAGTAATTGCCTCCTCTGAACTCCTGTACTGTTTATTTGGCACCAGTGTGTCCTGCCCCAGGGTGGTGGACGGGTTTTTATTGACCCTGTCCTGCCAGTGGAAGGCAGGTCTCTAAAGTGGCTGTAGCTTTTCTGGCACAGGATGCTGCGTGATGGTAAATATTGGCTGACTGATGGGCTCCCCCGTCTTGGTACACTCCCCCTGAGCCACTGCGGGGAGCAGGGAGTGTCAGCTATACGGTGCATTAAATGAGGCAGATGTGGAGATTTGCCACCAGTGCAAAGGAAGCGTCCCCAGGTGGAGCTGCTGGCTTTAGTTGCAGCCTGGGGTGCTGGGAGGAAGGTGGGTTTAGGATTTCATGATTGCCTGTGGCTGGCCTTCTTTGATGGGTGCCAAGGGCAACTGTGAACTCCCCCCACATCCGCACCTCAGCAGCCCCCACGAGAGCTTTTCTTGTTCTTCAGACTCCCGACAACAGTGGCCAACGACCCTTCTGGTTGGGGCACCAGCACATAACCACAAGAAGTTCTGGTTGTAAGAAACCAGACTCTAATGTTCTCTCCCAACACTGAGACACGTCCTTCCGTGCTTTCCCTGACCATGTGCCCTTCTCCTGGCCTCCGTCCTGCTGGGGCCTCTTTTCTGTCAAGTGGAATCACCTCAGTGCTTGTTCCTATATGGTACCTTCAATGTATTTGCTTCCTGCTTTGCCTGTCGTGTTTAATTTGATCCTCTGATAAGATTCATGAATCTGGTCTAGTTCCATTCACCAGATGGGGAGACTGAGGCACAGATTGGTGAGAGGGACTTGTGTACATCTCATGCTTGGAGTCTGTGACCGTAACCCGGCTGCTAGCCTGGCCCTCACTTTTCTGTGTCTCAGGGTGGAGACTGGGGACATGCAGGCTTTTGAGTTCCAAGAAGATGCATCCGTGTGGGTCTAACTGGTGTTTCCTTTCTCTCCAGCTCTGTGGCTGCGGACTGCTTGGAGTGGGCATCTGGCTCTCCGTGTCCCAAGGCAACTTTGCCACCTTCTCCCCCAGCTTCCCCTCGCTATCTGCAGCCAACCTAGTCATCGCCGTAGGAACCATTGTCATGGTGACTGGCTTCCTCGGCTGCCTGGGGGCCATCAAGGAAAACAAGTGCCTCCTCCTAAGTGTGAGTTGGGTCCCTTGTCCCCAGCCCTCTGAACTCTGGGTCTCCCTGCACTTGGGCTGCAGAAATAGGCAAGGTCTAGCACATCCGCTAACCAGTGCTCAACCTGAGCCCAGGCAAATGGCTTCTAGAATGTTGTATGCCTGACCACACACCCCCTGCCCCTAGTTGTCCCTCTCCCTGCTTGGACTCGTGGTCTCCCTGGGTTTCCTTGGGAGTGGGTGGCTGCTCCTAGACCTGGGATGCCCTGCCTGGGTGCTGCCTGGCTCCCCGCCCACCCTTGTTTGCACCTGCCCCTCCCTGGCCGCCATCACTATCCTGTGCCCATGCCGGGACCTTTTCTTTGCAGTTTTTCATTGTCCTGTTGATCATCCTCCTAGCAGAGTTGATCTTGCTCATCCTCTTCTTTGTCTACATGGACAAGGTAAGCAAGGGAGTGGCAGATGGAGTTTCATGGACCTGGGGTTGGGCTGGGGCAAGCCAGGGTCCTTTCCCTGGCCAGAGGACAGTGAAGGTGGGCTTACCTGTGAAGAAAGTGCACTGGACTGGGAGTTAGGAAATCCAGCCAGGAAAGATCTGGATGGACGGGGAAGGGGAATGTGGAAACAGCTGGGGAGTTTGTTGTTCTGTGTAATCTTAGGAAGTAGAATCCTCTGAGTGACCCAGAGGTGGCAGGAGGCTGCCTCTCATGAACTCTCACTCCAGTGGGCTCCCCATCACTGGAAGTACACGATCACTTGGAGAAGGGACTCCAGACCTCACTAGGCATTGGCTGGATGATTTGAGAGTGACCTAAAAAAAACCAAGAAGGTACTTTTCAGGCGACCGAGATTGAGTAGGGTTAACAGTAGAGGGTAACTGTGTCTCTTACCGACTGCACCTCGGATTAGGAGGATGGCGGGAGTGGGCCCTGGCTACCTTCCTAGGCTGGGCGTGCTGCAGCCAAATTGGGGAACCTTCTCAGTAGTATTACAGAGAATGAGTGCCAAGCTTGCAGTCTCTTGGGCTGAGCAGGCCCTTTTGCTCTCTGCTCCCTATAACTATGTGTGTATCTGTACCTGGGTTCTGGAAGTGGTTGCCCAAGCCACGTGTTATAGGCATTATAAGGATTAGAAACAATAATTCTTGTATTTTAATGCTCACAAAATGCCCATGAAGTAGACATGATTGCAGTATTACTGGTAAAGCCGCGGTGAGAGAGGTCAATTACTTGCTTGAGAGGTGGTTTAAGATCAGAGCAATCTGCCGCCCCTGTTTTCCCAGGGTGTGGAGCGTCTGTGGGGAAGGTGTATGGGGTGACAGGGCAGAGTGGTTCGTGTGTGTGGTGGTCCTGGGCCAGGGTGGTGGGGCATTCTGTGTTTTCCTCATGGCAATGGCTTACAGGTTGAGCGTTGCTGGAGGCAGCAGGTGCATCAGCTCCTGGTGCAGACTGAAGCCACCGGTGCACCCTCCCCGACCTGGAAGCACCCCTGCCTGCAGTCCTAGCTGGCCTGGGCTAGGGAGAGGAGCTGTATCCTGGTCTCCTCCAACCTGTGGTGTGTGCCTTCTACCTGCCAGGTGAACGAGAATGCAAAGAAGGACCTGAAGGAAGGGCTGCGGCTGTACAACACCGAGAACAACGTGGGCCTGAAGAACGCCTGGAACATCATCCAGGCGGAGGTGAGTGCTCAGGCAGCAAGGCTCTGATTCGAAGAGGAAGGGAAGTCAGTAGCCCTCACGCGCCCCCCTTGACGCCTGGGGAGGGGCCGGCTGGTGGGTCCACAGGCAGCCAGCTCAGGATGGTCCATGCCACAAAACAAAGAGCTGGAGGTGTGGTGAGCAGAGGGCTGGAGCAGTTGCTTATCTCCCCCAGGGCTCTGTGCTGAACCTCAGCATGGCTGCTTTTGAGGGGCTGGGGTTGGCCCAGACAGGGGAAGGCCTAAGGTGGATGGCACCAGCAGTGGCATCGCTAACCGCCCCTTTCCATCCCCACCTGGCAGATGCGATGCTGTGGGGTCACTGACTACACAGATTGGTACCCGGTACTCGGGGAGAACACAGTTCCTGACCGCTGCTGCATGGAGAACTCCCAGGGCTGTGGGCGAAATGCCACCACACCCTTGTGGAAAACGGTGAGAACAGAAGTCGGTGCTCGGTTGACCTGGCTGGAAGAGGATCTGCCAGGGTTGATGGGCACAGGACACAGGGAACTGGCTCATCGTGGAGTGGGAGAGGGGCACACAGGACTGAGGTCAAAAGGCATGTGTGTGTGTGTGCGTGCGTGCGCGCGCGTGCACGTGTGTGTGTGTGTGTGTGTGCATGCGTGCGCGTGTGTGTGCACTTACACATGCTGGGCCCACAGTTGGGAGAGTCAGAGGTGGAACCGTGGGTGAGGCCGGGCTGTGGGGAGATCATGGTCGTGCCAGGACCCTCACCTTGTGCCTCACTCCCCAGGGTTGCTATGAAAAAGTGAAGATGTGGTTTGATGACAATAAGCACGTGCTTGGCACCGTGGGGATGTGCATCCTCATCATGCAGGTAGGAGGACTGTCCCGAGGAGCCCCAGCTGCTCTGCACCTGCGCCGGAGGAGGGGCCGGAAACACAGGCACATATCCAGCCTGTTGGTACACAGTGGAGGGTCTCAGATTACCCAGGAGCTTTCAAGCTGAACCACGGGCTCTGATGTGGGCACTGGTGCCAGTGTCACCCAATGTGGTCTTCTCCACTTGCGCTCGGGTCTCTCTCGTCAGAGCCAGAGAAGACACACACAGCGACCCCTGGCACCAGCTTTGTCGCTGAGCAGTGGCACGCTATGTGTGGTGACTGTGAAGCCACAGCTGGCCCCCCGTCTACCTCCTGTGCTTGTCCAAGTCACCACCCCCTTTCAGGATTCAAGTTAAAGAACGCAGACATGTACTGATATTGTCCAAGCACAGGTGTCCAGAGACCTCATTTCATGGTTTTTGGAACCATGCAAGCGACTTGACGTGGGGTTTTTTGTTTTTTTTTAATCATCCCTGCCACCTCCCTCTCCTCCCTCCGTTCCTCTTCGCTCCCATTCAGGGTTAGGGGCTTTGTGCATGCAGTCTTCACACCAGCCTCCGAGACGTCAGAGTGGAGAGGGTCAGTGGCGGAGGCACAGAGGTGGAGTTCCCCTTTGTGGCCCCACGTAGTGTCACCAGGGTACCCTCCTGGGCTCACCCTTTTCTTCGTTGCTGGCATTTTCCCAGCACGTGCAGATTTAAATTCACTTGTCCTAGGTGCCCTGTGACCTTCCTAAGACTTGCAAGGCCGAGGTTGGATCCCAGGCTGCTGGAGCAGTCACTGAAGCCCTTCCCCCTTGCCTTTCAGATCCTGGGCATGGCCTTTTCCATGACCCTGTTCCAGCACATCCACCGGACGGGTAAAAAATACGACGCATGAGCAGGCTGGCGGAGCACCCCAGCCCCCACCTGGACGCTGTGCGAGGGAAGAGGATCTGAACTTTGTCTTCTGCCTGAGCCCTCCAGACTGCCACTCCTGCCCCCACCTCCCCAGCCTGCCCTCCCCATGCCCACCCACCTCAGCCTCAGACTTCTTGGAGGGCCCAGTGGGAGGCAGCACGCAGAGACCTTGGGGCACTGGACACCTGGATTCCTGCATCTGCGTATTTGCCAAAGATGACAGGGTGGGCTCGGGGACGCCAAGGAGGAAGCCCCCAGCGCTGATGGGTTTCTACCTGCTGCCCTTCCTCACACTGACACTTTGTCCCCATGTGGAGTGGGGAGCAGAGCGTTCCCCTGGGGGAGAGACTGCCCCTGTGGAGGCCACTGCCGTCCTTACCGCCCAGCCGGAGAGCTGGCCAGGGCGGGGTCTGTCCGCCGCCCCCCTGGAGCATCTTGCCCAGGCTTTTTATACCTTACAGTGTAACTTTTTTATTTTATTTTACTCTGATTACGATTATTCAGGAATATTATCTCAGATAAGTTTAGGGTTAGCTTTTCTGATTTATAACTTTTTACTGTGTTGATTTCTTGAACGGTTTGAGTTTCCTTCTCCTGTGGGTGGGGGTGGGTGGGAAGATGGGACAGCCAATCAGTTTCTATCAGGACACTCGTGAAGCGGTTGGGTGGGCTGCACCAGGCCTTTGCCTGGAGTGTACCTGGAGGGAGGGGGATGGCTAGCATGTGGGCTTCCTGGGCGTGGCACCTGTGAGTAAGGACCTTGGGGCACCGGATACCTGGATTCCTGCAGGAGAAATCAAGGAGCATGATGTGGGCATGACGGGGCAACCTGCATGGGGCGATGGCATTTGCTGACCTAGCCAAGGAGGCCAGAGCAGTGACAGGGTGGGCTGGGGGGTGGATGTCCTCTGGGGTGGGTAGCTGGTGAAGGGCTTGGCCAGGACCATGGCCGCAGCTGACAGAGTCCTTGTGCTTTTCACTGGTGAGCAGTTTTTTGGTGTGGCCTCTTTCCTCCCTCTGCTGGCATGGGCGGCTTCCCCTGCCACTCGTGCCCAGGTCCCACAACCCCTGTTACTTTCACAGACATTCCTGCTGCAGACTCAGACACATACCTCTAGTTCAGGAACTGCTCACATTCATTCTCACCTTGCTTTGGGAGAGGGAAGCAGATTAGTTGCTCAGGTGGTAGCAGAGGATCCATGCCCATCAGGAGGGGGAGGGAGAACTGGCACCCATGACCATCCCCACTAGGTTCACTTGGCTACTGACTGCCCTGCTGGGAGGGAGGGACAGGACCACATGGGTCCGAGGACCCTCATCTCCTTCCTGGGGTTCATTGATGTCAGCAGAGAGATGACATACAGAAAGTCCCAGAGGTCAGGGGATCTTGTCACAGTAGTCCTAGGAAGAGAGCAGCCCATCCTGGCCTGCACAGACCTGGGTGGAGGAGACCAGCAGGCTGGTGGGTTTTCTGCAGAATGCCCCTGCCAGAACTGATGCTTGTCTGCTTTAATGTTTTGTACTTGAAAAGTCAAGAATCCATGGAGCTGAGCTTGAAAATATCACCTACCAGCTCGCAAGGAGCCAGTGCCCCTCACCGGATGGGACCTTGTGCGGGTGACTGCCTTGTCTGTTCCCAGAGCTGAGACATGCCACCAGCCCACCAGTAACCCCATCCTCCTTAAGTAACATAGAAATTGGGACCAGGAGTGCAGAACTTTTGGGGGTTCAGGATTCATCCTCTGGGACTAGGAGTGGAGAACAGGGGTCTCAGCAAGTTGGGCCGAGTGAAGACCACTTCCCAAGACCAGACGATGATGGGCATTGCGAGAAGGCTGGTCCTGGAGGAGGGCGGGACAGGTGCACGTGAACAAAGCTGCTCTGGCTGTCCTGGTGAGGAGCAGCAGCTGCCTCCGTGGGGACCTCCAGATGCGGAGATACTCAGCAACCAAGTGTTCGAGTACATGGTGGGGTCTGGTGCATGAGCGTGAGTGGGGTGGGTTTCTTTATGTCTATCAATGCAATTCTTCATTTTTGTTAGTACGAACAGCAAAAGCCTAGCACATTGGGAGGTCTCTAGCCTCCCTGGGAATCCTGTTTCTGGAGTGCTTCCGGGTGGCCCCTGGCCCCAGAGCCTTTGCCGCAGTCTCCCTCCTGACCCTGCCAGCTCCCTCCCCATCTGTCCATTTGCAGAACATTGTCCTCAGGTCCCAGAACTGCCTTCCTGCCTCACCTGTGTGGCTGTGGTCATTTGGCTGGGCCTACATGGCGTGGAGGTCTCCATACACGGGGCAGTTGTTCTCCAGAGCCCCTTGCCCATCCTCCACTGTCTGGAAGGCCACACCGGGCCATGCCAGGAAGGTGGCTCAGTGTCTTCTCACGACTATGATCTCACCGAGGCCAAATCCCACCGAGTGAATTCCCTCCCTCGCAGCTTCCCTTGCCAAAGTCAAAGTGAGTTCCATTAGGTCTGAGGCGGGCAATTTGCAGACCTGACTCAGAGTCCCTTAGGGTTTGCCGAAGACTTCTAGGGAATGCCTGATGTAGACTCAGCCTCTCCCCGTGGCCATCTTGCAGATGAGCCCTGCCTTGGGACTGCTAGCGACAGGAGTCGGGCTCCCCTGTACCGCCATGCCTCCCCAAGCCGGATCAGTGCCGCTAGCCTCCCTGCCAGCCTGGCCCTTGCTCTCGAAAGGTGGCTGATCACATCCCAGACACCCTCGCACATGTTCTGTTTGACTTGGAACTAGGTAGCCATACCTCCAGGTCTTGGTGGCCTCAGAGCAGTACAGGTGGATGGAAGTGACTGTCCCTTCCTCTCCAGCCCCCTGCCCACCCTCTGGTGGAGGTGCTAACTAGCAGGGACATGGCACAGGATGGGAGCTGGGTGCCAGGTGCTTGGGGTCTGAGATTTCCCCTTCAGAGTCCAGCAAACCCTTTGCGTTCCCGTTCTCCCATTTCCCTCCTCTGCTGGAGCAAGGCAGCGGTCCAGGGTGGGTCCTGGCCTCGCTGCCCGGAATGGGCACTCTGAGCAGTGAGGCCTCGGGGCCCCGTCCGCACCCTGCCCCCACCCCCGGGCAGCGCAGGAGAGCTGGGGTGATGCGTGTTGGTTTCAGATGCACCTTTCCTGCTTGCTGTGCCCTGTTTCCTTCATCCTGGTCCAGGCTTTCTTGAGCACCACGTTTTTAGCATGTTTTTAAATAAAAATTGATAAGCGTCAAAAGCACAAGCAGGCAGTCTCTTAGTGGTACGCTTTGTTCATCCACCCGTGACTGTGACCTATTTCTTAGACTGGTTGTGTGAAGGACCCAAAGGGGCCATATGACACCAGTACTACTGTTTATCTGGGACATTGCCTCTGAGTGGGGACCTCATCTCCCTCCCACAGCCCTGGTTCCCCACTGGTGTGGGAAGGGTCTGAGTCCCCTCTGTGGGTGCCTGAGGAATCCTGACCCCCTTGAGTGACCTGACAGCCTACATCAGGGGTCATTCCAAGTGGCCCAAGTCCTCTATTGCCCCATCTCAATGGCTGTCACTCCATGGCCAGCTCTGTGGACTAAGACAAGTGTTGTGAGGGGTGAGGAACCTGGCACAGACGACTTACTGCAGGGACAGGGATTGTCTGTTAGGTACAGTCTCTCCCCAGTCCCTCTGGTATTTCCCAGGGTTCCTTTGAGTTGATGTCTCTTCTAGTAGTTCAGGGAACTCACTATGTCACTTGGCCCAGGCAGTACCCTTGCAGGGTAGCTTTGAGACGTTCTCCAAGAAAGCAGAGAAAGACTACTCACAGATGCGACGTATATGCCCCTGGTACACCAGTGACCCACCTGCTCAGCCACACCCTGTCAGCCTACAGCCACCATCCAGTTAATCCCATCAGGGATTCTTAATTCACTGATTGGGTTAAGGCTCTCATAACCCACTCATTTCACCTCCAAGCCTTCTTGCACTGTCTCACACATGAACTTTTGGAAGACGCCTCACACCTAATCCATAACACCTTTCAAAGGTCCAGCTGCGGTGGGGTCTTTGAGCACCTCCCCGGGGATTTACTGAGGTGGATTTGGGGACTGAAAAACCAGGAGCTGGACATGGCTGGGGACAGGTGGCCCACCATGATCTGCTGACTTACTGAGTCAGGGATTTCAGTGGAAGCCACTTTGTCTTAGTCTATTCTTGCTCTTGCTTCCGTCCCCCGGGTGTGGATGTACCTTCTGGGATGCCCAC
>PVKS010028951.1:0-25853 GCA_004027875.1 Aplodontia rufa
AAAAAAAAAGAATCTAGCGAAACCAAGTCTTTAACAATTTGGAAATCTTTTCATGGCTTTGCAGAACAGTGATTGTCACAGACTACATAAAAATTCCTGGTAATGGTGAAATTCTTCCTCTCACAAGTTAGTTTATCCTGGTTTTAAAAAAAGTTTTCATTGTTGGAAATATCTTTTTTGTAACTGAATGAGAAAGGTCTTCCTTCATCTTACTTTATCTCCATGTGATCTATTGAGTCTTCTGAGTTGCAGTTATCAGTGCAGGAAGACAACAGGAGAGGTGGAGATTAGCTATGTTCACAAACCTGGCAGGTGGAACACTGTGTCGGGATCAATGGTGACTTAAGGAAGAGGTCTTCACGGTAATGTCTATCCCAGCACAGTGACAATGAGCTTACTCTCCATGAATCAAACAAAAGAATCCAAGAGAGGGGACCAGCAAACAATGACATTAAAAGGGAGAAGAACAAAGCATGGGGAACAAACAAGAACTCCGGTGCTGAATTGGAAAGTGGGGTGTTTGATCACAGCGATAAGGGTCCTTATGGCAGTGTGGGATCTCCAGTAATTTCACTGACACAATTGAGTAACCAAATCAGGGTTCTCTAAGTTTTCCCATAGGAGGGACAGGATCCATGTGACCACATAGTAGACGTTAGTGATATTTGATGAATAAATAAAATTGGTGGCCAGATGGTCCTTGTGCTGGAGATTGCAGGGCAGGGAATAGGTACATTTTTGCTATCTAGTCCTCAAAATATTCTAGGGAAGCTCTTTACTTCTCCAACCTAAACATTCTGATTTTTTTTTTCATCTGTCTAGCATAGGAGCATAGCATTTGGTTTTTGGAGCTTTCTCCAGTTGGCAGGCATCTTGGTCAGATGCTCTGGTTTGTCAATAATCCTATTAAAATGTGGTTCTCAGAACTGAACACAGCACAGGGTGCTGACGCAGCGTGATGGTGCTGAGTGCATTCTTGTTCTATATGCTGAACTACCACCTCTAACCATTTTCTAAATAGGCAGTCTGGAAACCATCAATAACTCACTTCTAAGTCCGTTAAGACCACATTAGCTCTTCTCACAGCCAGATCATGCACTTGGCTCATAGTAAAGTTTCTGTCAGCAAAATCCCCCCAATTTTATCACATAAAGTGCTATTCAACAAAGACAAATTTAGCTTGCATTTGTGCATCTCAGTGTTCTAACCTAAGTGTAGGATTTTACATTTGTCTCCACAGAAAAGCATCTTGCTAGTTTTGGCCCAATAGTCAAGGTTGTAGAGATATTTAAAATTTTATTTCTGTCATTCAAAGTACTTAGCTAAGTATTCCATCCTTGTGCCATTTTAAAATTTTACTAAGCCTTTCATATCCTCATCTAAGTCACTAATAAAAATATTTCATAGTAATAGGCTTATTGCATTTCCCCAGAATCTCCCTTCAGGATAGCATTCCTGCATTTGTTACTGTTCTCTTAGGCACCGACTGCATGCCAAATGCTTGTGTCCTTGGGATAAAAATAAGAACATGGCCTTGTACTGCTCCCAACAGTTTCATACCCTCATGAAGAAGACAGACAAGTTAGCAGGCAAATGTGTGGTGAAGGCTGAAAAAGAGGAATGTATAAAGGATAGTGGAAGAATTGGGACTTTGGTAGAATAATTATAAAACAATGAAAACCCCCTTGGGATCAAGCAGACCTACATTGTTGGGAAACACTTGTCTCTTGTAGTCCCAATCTTATTAGCCCTTTGCTGTGTTTTTATCAGCCGAGCTACACCTGGTATGCTGCTGTATGTCATGCCTGCTTGCTCTTATCAGCTAGCTTAGAATCACTGCTTATTGCACTTTTTGAAAAAAAAAATATATATATATATAAAGAGAGAGGGAAAGTGAGAGAAAGAGAGAAGAGAGAATCAACTTTATTTAGTTTTTCATGTGGGCTTCATTGCTCTGACACTTTGTTGTGCGTGTGGTGCTGGGGTTCAAATCCATGTCCTTGCGCATGCCAGGCAAGTGCCATAACTGAGGAGTCACCGCTCTAGCCCCTTGAAGAATATTTTTGACCCTTTTCTTTTTACCTGACTTACCTGTACTTCCCCACCCCTCAATTCTGCCTCCAAACCCATGACTAATGGTACTTCACCCAGTCACAGATGGCCACAATTAGCTCTGTTTCCATATTAAATTACAGCTTGTTTGTGTTCTTTAAACTCCAGTGGCTCTAGGGTCCCTCCTACTGTCTAGCTTAGCCTGTGTTGGGTTAGTTGACAGTACTTCCTATTGGGTTCTTCACACAGGGCAAAATAGTTGGAGGAACAGTTGGCCTGCTGTTCCCCACCCACTTGACATCAGTCAGGCCAAAAATATTGCTTCAAGATTCCATGGAAAATATTAGTTATTTTTTTAATATATAACTTAGTTTTGAATTAGTTTAGAAATGGATTTATGCTTTTTATAATAAAATGAGGCTAAAGAGATTTAGAGAACTACCCAGATGGAAATTGGGCTAATTCACTATATGCAACTTGGATTGATTGTACTCATTCTGTGTATTAAAATTAAAAAGAAGAGGCTGAACTCTTTCTGAAGATCGGGCACTGGTACTGGAGGTGTCAAGGCCAAACTAATGAAATTTAATCTCATCCATCATCTCATTTGGAAACAGTCTCGTCTTTCTCTTTTTGCCTTTAAGTGTTTTCTGCAGGTTTCTATTTATGTTGCTCACTTGGAGGGGGCGAGTAGATGAAGGGTTTACCTCATTGTGATGATCCTGGGCTTGCATCCACCCAACTTTAGTTACATGAACTGGGTGGATCATAACCTCCCCTTGCCTCAGTTTTCTGGATGGGAAAGTGGTGACAATCAAAGGTTCTTTCTCATTGGGCTGTTGAGGTATAAAAGAGTGTATGAGGAATGCCAAGACTAAGCGCAGCACGAACAGAAACTGCTCAATGCTTGGGAGCCACTGTGCTGCTGATGTTAAGATAATGCTTTGGAGCTCTGCATGCTGCTTCTGACAAAATAAAATAAAATAAAATAAAATAAAATAAAATAAAATAAAATAAATAAAAGCGAGACCACTGGATCCCCATGTTCTGCAGCGCGATAGCTCTCCAAGGCTTCTGACGCTGTCTATGGGATGTTGTCTCTGAGCTATTGACAGGTGTGACAAAATGAGTTTTGGCTCGCATTTTGCTGCTTTTTCCTTGGGGGTAGAGGTGATGCTGTGTTGTGGATTGCAGAATATTCAGCAGCTTTCCCGGTCCTACCCACTAGATGCCAGTAGCACCCAGTGGTGACAACCCCAAATGTCTTTAGATATTTCCAAATGGTCATTGGGGACAAATAATTCTGGTTGAGAACCACCATTCAAAGCCAAGGATATTTCTTCAGCTCCAGCATCACACAGTTTTCTTTACCTTTTCCTGAGAACTGTGAAATTGAGTTTAAAGAAATCCCCTGGGCTTTGGTAGGCTGGAACTCTCCAACATTTAAGTGGATATGTTTCTTAGAAATGAGATTAGTGTTTTTATCTTGTTGAGGAGGCACCCGTCTGAAACAAATGCAGCACTCCCATGGGCTCTGTTATAATTCTGGGGCAGAGAATAATATAGCGCATTGTGTTTCAATGTTATTCCACTTGCTGCTTTTGATCCAGCACTAAATTCTGCAGAAGGAAAGAAGGAATTTTCATTAACAATAAATGCCATTTTCAATAAATATTGTCAGGTTTCATTAGAGGCAAAATACTGGTTTCAGGAAAATAAAAGATAGAAAAATGATATTCACATAAAATAAATGTGCTAATTGGCAAGAGGGGATCAAGAGGATTTCTCTGCTCTCTAGATACTTTGAACTTCTCCTGTTTTGTTCCCTTGCCAGCACAGTGTAAAAATGGATTCTCTGAACCTTTGATGACATTTTTTTTGGATCACAAGACATATTGGCTTCAGATTTGTGATCCATAAGAATTCCATCTGTACCGTCCACTGAAGATGGTGCCACTGATGAAGATTCCAAATGACCTATTCTTATTTATTTTCCTGGCTAATAGGAATAAATTAAACTGAAAGAACAATTTTTAAAAAATTTGATTTGGAGAACTGAGTCAATTATTTAATTATTCTGTTTCTCAGAATGGCTTGTGTGGAACAAAATGTGGTCCACTATCTGTATAAAGGTAGCTAACTGGTTTTTTCCCCTAACTAAATATGAGAGGCTTGCAAAGACATCACGATTGAAGGACCCTCTTAACAGGTGAGTGCTAGGGTTGATAGCATAATAAATCTACTACTATTTGGAATCAGTTATGTTTTACTTTAATTCCAGCTCATGTTAATAGTGTCAACGATTTTAATGATGACAGTGTGCTGTTTTATGGAGCTGTGGTTCTTTGGTGGAAGGCCCCCCAGAGAACGCTGGTTCCACCTTAGGGGACCAACTACGTAGCCTCAGTTTGGCAGCTATTGTCATGGCCATTTAAGCCTCAGGCTTTGATATCCATTTGTAACCATAACCTTACTTTTTAGAGCACTCCTACTTTCTTTGGCAGTCATCCTAACCTAATTAGGAACTAACGCAGACTTGTGCATTTCTTGTAAACACATCAGCGAACCGTAAGGGTCTGGCCAGGGCTGGAGTATGACTTGAGCTTGATTGAGGGGGTTTATCTTTTTTCCTCCTTCCTATAATACACTTGCAGGTCTGGATTATATTCAGGATAGCTGGTTTTTCTTTTACATCCCAGTTTTGGCATTTTAAATTGATTTGCTCTCTTGTTCTCATTCTCTCAATCTTACTCTTCTCTGGCATGCATTTGCTTTACCCATTTTTTGCCCTTATTATTATTATCATTTTTATCTTTTCAGCTCTGTCATTCAAGCATGTATAGGACTAGTCTGATATCCTCCAGATAAGAAGGAATAAGGAATGATGACATCAGAAGTTATAATTTTTTTTAAAAATTGTAATTACATGTTTGATTTTTAAAAACCCCTTTAGGAAGGAAAACTTCTTTAGGAAGGAAGGCTGCTTCATTGGCTTAAGTGCTATCCTGTCATTCAGATGAGTACACACAGTCAGACACCAGTCTACCAGTCTTTTTGTTTGTTTGTTTTGGAGAGAGAGAGAGAGGGAGAGGGAGAGAGAGAGAATCAATTTTATTTTATTTGTTTTTCATGTGGTTTTTGTTGCTCTGACACTTCATTGTGTAATGGTGCTGAGTTCAAACCCGTGTTCTCACACGTGCCAGGCAAATGCCGTAACTGTAACTGCTAAGCCACAGCTCCAGCTCCCAGACAGCAGTCTTAATGGAAGATGTGAGGAGATGGCTACTTATTCCTGGGCATGGGCACACAATTCACGGAGATGTGTTGTAGTGGACCATGCATCTATATAAGGATATCATCATCAATTTGGACCATAAATACTAGTAATAATATTAACAGAGAATTTTAAAAGTCTTATGTGCCAGATGCTGTGCCAAGTACTTGATGTATTCTTCATAGAATCTTCACAGCAATCTTATAGAATTGAAAATCATTTTCATTGCCATTTTGAGATGAAATAAGTGTACTTTCATGCAACTACAATGCTTGATGGTCTTCACATTACTTTTTTTTTAAAACTCTATTGTTTTTGTTTTAGTCAGCTTTATCATTGCTGTGACTAAAGGACATGACAAGACCAATTTTAGAAGAAAAAGTTTATTCTAGGGTTCATGGTTTCAGAGCTCTTATTCATGGAAGGCTGGCTCCATTCCTCAGGGCTCAAGGTGAGGCTGAGCATCATGGTGGCAGGCATGGCTCCTGAGAGACAAGCAGAGCAGGGACAGAAACTCCATGCCAGATACAGATTGAATTCGCAATGTCCCACCTCCTCCAGCCACACCCTACCAGCCCACAGTTGCCAGCTAGTCCCTATAAGTGGATTAACTCACTGATTGGGTTAAGGCTTTTATAACCCAATCGTTTCACATCAGCCTTCCCAAATTGTCACGGGTGAACTTTTGGGGGACACCTCACATTCAAACCATAACAGTTCTTTTTAGTTATACATGTCAAAAGAATTCATTTTGACATAATTATAAAAATACAGAAAATAATTTGTTCTAATTCGGTCCTTTACCTCCCCTCCTCCCACCCCCTGTTCCCTTCCCTCTACTCTATTGATCTTTCTGCTATTTACTTTCCCTTCCCTCTCCTTTACTGATCTTTCTGCTATTTACTTATAGGTTTTTTCTTTTTAGTGTCTTGTGGATATACATGACGGTGAGATTCACTGTGGTATATTCTTATATATACATAGGAATGTTAGGAAAGATTCATTCCATTGTCTTTCCCTATTACATCCTTCCTCTCTTCCTTTCTTTCCCCTTTGTCTACTCTACTGACCCTTCTTCTCTCTTTTTTTATTCCCCCCTTATTTTGGTTTAGCTTCCAGATATCAGAGAAAATATTCTACCTTTGACTTTTTGAGCCTGGCTTATTTCACTTAGCATGATAGCCTCCAGTTCCATCCATTTACCAGCAAATACCACACAGTCATTCTTCTTTATAGCTGAGTAATACTCCATTGTGTGTATATACCACTTTTTCTTTATCAGTTCAACTGTTGAAGGGCACTTGGTTGGCTCCATAGCTTGGCTATTATGAATTGTGCTGCTATAAACATTGATGTGGCTGTGTCACTGCAGCTGCTGATTTTAAATCCTTTAAATATAACCGAGGAGTGGGATAGCTAGGTCATATGGTAGTTCCATTCATAGTTTTTTGAGAAATCTCCATACTGCTTTCCAGAGTGTTTGCATTAATTTGGAAGTCTCACTAACAACATATATGTGTACCCTTTCCCCCACATCCTTGCCAACACTTATTGTTACTTGTATTCTTGTTAATTGCCATTCTGACTGAAGTAAAATGAAATCTCAGTGTAGTTTTAATTTGAATTTCTCTAATTGCTAGAGATGTTGAACATTTTTCATATATTTTTTAACATTTATATTTTTCTTTTGAGAAGTGTCTGTTTAGTTCCTTTGTCCATTTATTAATTGGGTTATTTGTATTTTTGGAGTTAAGCTTTTTGAGTTCCTTATAGATCTTGGATAATAATGTCCTATCTGAGGAACAGGTGGTAAATATTTTCTCCCCTTGTTTCTTGGCACTCTTTTCATGATCTTGATTGTTTCCCTTGCTGTGAGGAAGCTTTTCAGTTTAATGCCATCCATTGATTGATTTTTAATTTTACTTCTTGTGCTTTGGGAGTCTTATAAAGGAAATCAGTCCCTGAGCCAATATATTGGAGTGTTTGGCCTACATTTTCTTCTAGTAGTTGCAGGGTTTCTGGTCTAATTCCTTGGTCTTTGATCAATTTTGAGTTGAGTTTTATGCAGGGTGAGATATAGGACTTAAATTTAATTCTACTACATGTGGATTTCCAGTTTTCCCAGCACTGTTTGTTAAAAAGGCTGTGTTTTCTCCAACGTGTTTGGGTACCTTTGTCTAGCATGACGTAACGTGTTTAAGTGGGTTTGTCTCTCTGTCTTCCTTTCTACTCAATTGGTCTTCATGCCTGTTTTGGTGCTGGTACCATGCTGTTTTTGTTACTATAGCTCAGTAGTATAATTTGAGGTCTGGTATTGTGATGCCTCCTGCTTTGCTTTTGTTTTGTTTTGTTGTTGTTGTTTTCTTTTTCTTTTTTTTTTTTTTTGGCTAACGATTGCTTTGGCTCTTATGGGTCTCTGATATTTCAAATGAATTTCATGCCTGCTTTTTCTATTTCTGTAGAGAACATCATTGGAATTTTGATGGGAATCACATTGAAAGTGCACAGTGCTTTTGGTAATATGGCCATTTTGGCAATATTAATTCTGCCTATCCAAGAACATGGGAGGTTTTTCCACCTTCTAAGATCTTTATCAGTTTCTTCCTTTAGTGTTCTATAGTTTTCATTGTAGAGGCCCTTCACCTCTTTTATTAGATTGATTCCCAAATATTTGTTTGAGGCTATTGTGAATGGGATAGTTTTCCTAATTTCATCATTGAATTATAGGAATGCAATTGATTTATGGGTGTTGATTTTGTATCCTGTTATTTTTCTGAATTCATTTATCAGCTCCAGGAGTCATCTGGTGGAGTTTTCTGGGTCTGCTAAATATACAATTGTGTTATCTATAAACAGATAATTTGAGTTCTTCTTTTCCTATTTGTATCCCTTTAATTTCCTTCTCTTGCTCAATTGTTCTGGCTAGACTTTTAAGAACTATGCTGATTATGGATGGTGGAAATGGACATCCTTATCTTGTTCCTGTTTTCAGAGGAAATACTTTCTGTTTTTCTCCATTCAGAATCATGATGGCCTTCGGTTTGTCATATACAGATTTTACAATGCTGAGGTATATTCCTTCTATCCCTTGTTTTTAAATATGAATGGGTGATGTACTTTGACAAATTCTCTCTCTGCATCTATTGAGGTAGTTGTATGATTCTTGTCTTTAAGCCTATTTATTTATGTGGTGAATTACATTTATTGATTTCCATATGTTGAACCCACCTTGTATCCTGGGATGAAATCCACTGAATCATGGTACACTATCTTTTAAATGTGTTTTTGTATGCAGTTTGCCGATATTATTAAGAATTTTTGCTTCTATGTTCATCAAAGATATTGATCTGAAGTTTTCTTTCCTTAATGTGTCTTTGTCTGATTTTGGTATCAGGGTGATACTGGTTTCATAGAATAAATTTGGCAGGGCTCCCTCCTTCTGTATTTCATGGAATAACTTGAGAAGAATTGATATTAGTTCTTCTTTAAAGGTCTGGTAAAACTCAGCTGAGAATCCATCCAGTCCTGGACTTTTTTTTGTTGGAAGATTTTGATGGATGCTTCAATTTCATTAGTTGAAATTGATCTGTGTAAGTTCTTTTGCATCCTCCTTGTTCAGTTTGGGTAGGTCATATGTCTCTTGGAGTTTGTCCATATCTTCAAGATTTGCTAGCTTATTGGAGTATATATTTTCAAAATAGTTTCTGGTGATTCTCTGGACTTCATTAGTGTCTTTGGTGGTATTTCCTTTTACATGTCATATTTTGATAATTTGAGATTTCCCTTCCCCTCTTTCTTTTGGTTAGTTTGGGTAAAGATTTATAAATTTTGTTTATCCTCTCAAAAAATTAACTATTTGTTTCATTGATTTTTTTTTGTATTTTTTGTCTCAATTTCATTGATTTTTGGTTCTGATCTTAATTATTTCTTTTGTTCTACTGAATTTGATGTTGGTTTGCTCTTCATTTTTTAGGGCCTTGAGATATAATGTTACGTTATTTGGTATCATTCTATTCTTTTAATGTATGAACTCAATACTATGAACTTTCCTCTTAGAACTGTTTTCAGGGGCTGGAGTGGTGTCTCAGTGGTTACGGTGCTTGCCTGGCATGCACAAGTACATGAGTTCAAACCCCAGCACCATGTACACAACGAAGTCTTGGAGCAACAAAAGCCATGTGGAAAACTAAATAAAAATTGATTCTCTATGTCTCTCTCTCTCTCTCCCCTCTTTCTTAAAAAAAAAAAAAGAACTGTTTTCATACTGTCCCAGAGATTTTGTTATGTTGTGTCTCTATTCTCATTTACTTCTAAGTATTTTTTATTACTCCCCTGATTTCTTCTGCTATCCACTCATCATTCAAAAGTACATTGTTTAATCTTCAGGTGTTTTCTATCTTTTATTTTATTATCAATTTCTCATTTCATTCCATTATGATCTGATAGAATGCAAGGTATTATCTCTGTTTTTTTAATTTGCTAAAATTTGATATTTGATATAAAATATGGTTTATTTTAGAAAATGTTTCACATGCTGTCAAAAAGAAAGTGAATTCATTCATTGATGGATGAAATATTCTATAGATGTCTTTTAGGTCCATGTTATTAATTGTATTTTTTAGTTATGTAGAATCTTTATTTAGTTTTTGTTTGGATGACCTATCCAGTGATGAGAGAGACATGTTAAAGTCACCCAGTATTATTGTATTATGGTCTATTTGATTCTTAATATTGAGAAGCCTTTGTTTTATGTATATAGATGCTTTTTATTTGGGGCATACATATTTATAATGATTTACAGTCTGTTGAAATGACATTTGTCTCTTTTGATTAATTTTGGCTTGAAATCTACTTTATCTGATATGAGAATAGTAACCCCTGCTTGTTTATGAGACCAATGTGAATGGTATGCATTATCACATCCTTTCACCTTCAGTTTGTGAATGTCTTTGCCTATTAGATGAGTCTCTTGCAGACAGCATATTGTTCTGTCTTGTTTTTAAATCCAATCTGCCAACCTATGTCTTTCTTTTTTTATAAAGAGAGAGAGGACAGTGAGAGAGAGAGAGAGAGAGAGAAAGAGACAATCAACTTTATTTAGTTTTTCATGGGCTTTTGTTGCTCCAACACTTCCTTGTGTACTTGGTGCTGGGGTTTGAACTCACGTACTTGTGCATGCCCTGCAAGTGCCGTAACTGCTGAGCCAACGCTCCAGCCCCAATCTATGTCTTTTGATTGAAGAATTTAGATCATTTACATTCAATGTTATTATTGAAAGGTTGATTTTTTAAATTTCCTGCCATTTTGATTTATTTCTAGTGTTTAAATTGGACTTAATTCTCTTTTAATTGACTCTTCTTCTAGTAATTCCTCCCTATGCTGGTTTTCATTTTTTTCATTTCTTCTTCATGAAATATTTCATTAAGTATGTTTTGTAGTGCAGACGTTCCACTTATGAATTCCTTTGACTTTTATATTTATCCTGGAAGGTTTTTGTTTCATCTTCAATGATGAATCTTAATTTTGTTGAGTATGATATTCTTGGTTGGTATCCATTTTCTTTCAGACCATGGTATATATTATTCCAAGCCCTCCTAGCTTTTAGGGACTGGATTGAGACTCAGTTGAAGTCTGGATTAGTTTACCTCTAAATATAACTTTAAAAAGTCTTTCCTTATTCTGTATATTAGGATTTTTCATAATAATGTGTCTTAGAGTGGATTTTTCTGATTTTGTATATCTGGAGTTCTATATGCCTCCTGTATTGGAATTTTTATTTCAGTTTTGAGATTTGGAAAATTTTCTGATATTATCTCATTGGAAAGATTGTACATTTCTTTAGTTTGCATTTCAGAGCCTTCATCTCCCCCTATGAATCTTAAGTTTGGGCATTTAATGTCCCAGATTTCTTAAATACTGTATTCTTAGTCTCTTAACATCTTTTCTTTATGGTTGACTTTATTTTCAAGAATATACACTTTGTCTTCAAGGCCTGAAATCTATTTTCAAAGTGGTCTAATCTATTGGTGATACTTTCCATTAAATTTTTAATTTGGTTTATTTATTCCTTCATTTCGAGGATTTCTATTTGCTTCTTTTTCAGAATCTCTATCTCTTTATTGAAATGACCTTTCACTTCCTATATTTTCTCTCTGATTTCACTCTTCACATCTTTTAGCTCATAGAACAGTGTAGTTATGAACTTTCTAAATTACTTCTCTGGGCATTTCCTTCACTGTGTTGTCTGTCAATGATGTCTGTTATTGAGGCATTCTGGGCTGTTTGAGATGGTTTGTTCCCTTGCTTTTTCATATTATTTGTATATCTACCTATCTGTTGGTATAGCTCTTACTTCTTTTTTTTTTTTTTTAAGTGAGGGAGTACTTCATGAGTTTCTTTTTTTCAAGAGTCCTAGATTGGGTGAATATACAGGTAATCACATTTTAAGTCAGTGTGCAACCTCTGCTGATCCAAATATCAGCACCACTTTAAGAGATACCACTAAGCCCTATTTCCTATATTCATTTCTGAGTCAAGCCTCATTCTGTTCAAACCTTACAAGAAACAAAAACTTGTTGCAATTATTCTCTGTGGTTCCTCAAATTCAGGTATAAACCTATGATAAAGTTCTAAACAGGTGAAAATATCAGTTGTTAAATTAATAAACTTACTATAACTTTGAGGGCTAAAAGGAGGGATATTGGGCAAATAGGAGAGGGAAAAAGAGAGATGGAAAGAAAGAAAGAAAAAGAGATAGAGAAAAGTTATAAAAGGATAATTACACCAAGTAGAAAGAAGAAACGGATGAATGGGTGGTATCTGAGGTAGTGAATAGTGCAAGAGGAAGAGTAGGGGTAAGAGAAGCAGGTATAAACTAGAGCTAGGAAAACAAAGATAGGAAACTGATTACAATTAATGCTTTACACCATTAGATGGAATAAATTCAAATGGGTTGAAGATACAGTATTGGCTATTGGGTTAATAATTATTATTCAAGTTAAAGTGTTATTTATATTATCAAAGTTGACATTAGTGTTATTTATAGTATACCATGACATGGTGCATAAAATTCTTGTTGAATCTTGATTTAGATTTCATTAGTGTTCTGACATTTAGCAGAAGTCCATTAATCTTTCACTGTGGATCTCCCCTGAGTTGCAGGGGCACAGGAACCAATTCCCTAGTTGCTACGAACTTTCTACCATGCAGGTTCTGGTTTGTCAGTTCAGGGGCCTGCAGCTGACAGCTTGGAGGGTGCAGTGTTATAGGTTGATGCTTCTATTCTGTGTAGTAGTTCAGGATGCAGCTTCTGAAGTACCCCTATGTTTGCCCTGGGTCACCATATACCTGCTCCTCTCTACTGGATCCTTTTCACAGTAGTGAAGATCCTGATGGCTATCTGTGAGCACAGGAACTCCAATTGTGGATTTTCTGTGGGAGTTCTATGGTGCAAAATGTTCCTCCAGCTGATACTACTCTCAAAGGTTACCGTAGTGAAGGGTCTCTGATGGTTCACTAGTTTCCACTGCTCCAGGTTGTGAATGGTAGGTGTTAATTCCCTCTGCTTACTAAGTCTGATGCAAGGTCCCATAAGTATCTAAACAATGCTCTGTCACTTGTCAGTTGTGATCACAGTTCAGGCTGTGCACCTGTTAAGGCTGGGATCAGTCCCTTCTTTCTGCATATTCTGTTAATTTCTTGCTGTGTCTCTGTTACACTGGATATTCAGATTGCTTGCTTCTTGTATGGTACCATGATCCCAGAGATGTTCCTAAGTTTCCCATGGTGCTTCCCCCAGTGTCAGTGCTCAGGGCCTGGTGAATCGGCTTTCTTTTGGTGCCAAAGCAGCTTCCTTGTTGTCTCTGTTTCAGCTGACTGAGTGGACTTTGGGCAGAGTTTAACAGGGCCAGGCGCCCTTCCCAGCACAGATTCCCACCAGGCCGTTCATTCCCCTGGTTCATAGTGAGGGGGAAGGAGAGGGAATTTCAGAAATTTTTGGCTAGTAGTGGTCCTTCTGGAAGTTCTTTCTGGACAGAATCTTAAGAGGTCCCAATGCAGAGGCCTTCCCTCTGGTTTAATTTGCAGTTGTCTGAGCAGGGTAAGACACTGTGTTGATTTAAGGGGGTGACTGGTTGGTCTCAGGGCTCCACAATATGACTGTAGACCCCTGGCCCAGTTTTCTTTTCACAATTTAGTTTTAAGCTGTTTGCCCTATTTTAAGTACCCTGCTGTTACCATCATACTTTAATTTTTGTCTGTCTTTTCAACCATTTTTAATTGGATGAACATAAGAGAACGTCTACACCCTACCTTTACCCCTTCCTGCTTCTCATCCACAAGTTTGGGTTTGGGTTTAGGCTCTGAGTTTGTTTTCTGCTCTGGTAACCTATCTTTCAGTCTTTCCAGGTCTCAGACTATATAATATTGACTCAGAGAATTTATTTTGTCACCCATGTCTCAATTCTGCTTTTCCTTCACTGCAAGAATTTCAGAAGTGAAATGATTACGAGAGGTGTGACTTAATCAGTGGATTAATCCATGGATATATATTAACTGGGCAGGATGGTATGGCTGGAGGAAGTAGGTCACTGTGGGGTTTTATATTTTGCCTGCTTCCTGGTTGCCATGTCCTGAGCTCCTTTCCACTGCTGTGCCCTTCCATCATGATCTTATGCATCAACTTGGGCACAGAAATATGGAGTTGGCTGACCATGCACTGAATCTCTGAAACCATAGGTCAAAATTCACTTTCCTCTTCTACACTGTTCTTGTCTGGCCCTGGTCACAGTGATAAAAAATTGACTTAAATTCACCAGAGAACTTGTCTGGGTCTAGTTCTTTCTGTTTTGGAAAAGTATTAATTCCTGCTCTATTTTAAATAAATAAATATTAGCTTCTATAGTTTTCTGTTGGAGACTGAGGGCCAACAAGATGCCTGGCTGGAAGCCAGAGAAAAGAATTGGTGGTAAACGACTCTGTAAGGGGCCCAGCTGGCTTGTAAAAGAATTAGTGGTAAACAACTCTAAGAGACACAGCTGGCTTGCAATTAGCAAGCTGCCTGATCACATGACTAAGCTATTTGACCTCTCATTTGTTACAATTAGTTGAATGTGTTTGCACTGTATCCCTATTGGTTGTTGTAACAGATAAATACCGGGCATACAGGGAGAAAGAGTAGCCACCAGTCAGAGAAGCAGCAGCCGCAGAGGCAGAAGAAGAATACCTAACATGCAGGCAGTAAGAGAGGAAGAAAAGCCTCGGCAGTAGAAATAGGGACTCTAAAGAGAGAAAATGTGAATAGCCTTGACTCTAAATGTAAAAGCCTTGCCTCTAGTGAAGAGGAAGGAGATGTAAAAGCCTCTAGTGAGAGGAGATGTATGTAAAGGCCTTGCCTCTAAAAGAGAGAAGGTGGAGAAGGAAGCGCTTGGAGGCCTCTAGTGAGAGAGGGAAAAATAAAGCACTTGGAGAACTCAGGACCAGTGGGTCTACTTCATTCCCAGTCAACCGCCAATTGAGAGCCGTCTGATTCCTTCCAGCTGGGACCGGACAGTTTTCCTATTTTCTTCGTGTGTGAGTTTTGGCAGATTGTACATATCTTGAGGAATTGGCCCATTTCATCTAGCTTATCAAATTTCTGGGCATAGAATTGTCTTGATTATCTTTTCAATGTCCTTGCAATCTGTAATGCTTTTCCCTCTTTCATTTTTGGATTTTAGTTATTTGAGTCTTCTCTCTTTTCTTAATTGGCCTTGCTAGAAACTTATCAATTTTATTGATTATTTTCAGAACAATCACCTTTTTAATTTTTTTTAATTTTCTCAATTGATTTCCTATTTTCAGTGTTTTTCTTATTTTTATTATTTCTTTTCTTCTGCTTAGTTTGTATTTAATTTGCTCTACTCTTTCTCATTTCCTAAAGAGTAGGCTTAGGTGATTGATTTTAGATCTGCCCTTTTCTCTAGTGTGTGTATTCAGTGCTATAAATTTGTTTCTAAATACTGACTTTCCTGCATTCCACAGACTTGATTAGTTGTATTTTCTGTAGTTTGATATGTGTAGATATAGTCTTTTTTATTTTTTCTTTTGTTGTTTATCCTCCTCAGTATTATCTGAGCTTCTGAGATCTGTGGTTTAGTGTTTGATAACAATTTGGGAAAATTCTCAATCATTATTGTTTCAAATGTTTCTTCCATTCCTTTCTTTATTCTCCTGGAATTCTCATCATGCATATGTTACACCTTCTTTAGTTGTCCTACAGTTCTTGTATATTATGTTGTGTTTTTTCAGATCTCTTTTCTCTTTGCTTTTGCTTTTAAGTTTGGGTGGTTCCTATTATGATATTTTCAAACTCAGAAAAAAATTTTTTTCCCTGTCATGTCCAATTTACAAATAGGCCTACAAAATGTATTCTTTATTTCTGTTACAGCATTTTTGATCCCTAGCCTTTCTATTTGGGTATTAGAATTTCCATCTGCATTGAAATTTAATAGTCTTTGTGAAATTTTAAGAAGGTAGAAACTTAGTCTGGCTAAGTGTTTTGAGGTGGGGCCTTTGATTAGGATTAGAGGAGTTATCAAGGTGAAGCTAGTCGCCTTACAAGAAGAGGGAAAAAGGAATAAGAGAGTCATCCATGTACTAGCACCCACTCTGTCTCTCAGCATGTGATGCCTGTACTACTTCAGGATTCTGCCAGCAGGAAGCCATCACCTTGGACCAGAAGTGTGAGCCAAAATAAACCTCTCTTCTTTATCAAGTTACCCTGCTTCAGGTATATCATTATAGTAATAAAAAATGGAATAATACGATAATTGTCTATTCTGAGATTACATAATGATTTCTTCATTTAAAATTTTTTTCAAACATAAGAAAGATTTGAATATACAGTACATTCATAACACATCACTCAACCTAATAAATAGAATTTTATACAGAACAGATCTATTCACCATGGATTTTCTCTCCATTCACACACATTTCCTTCTTCCTCTGCAAATGTTGTCAGCAGTTGGATCTGTCTCATTCTTGTCTTCAAACTATTACTACATATCTTTATTTACCCAACCAATATGTAAAATTGTTTTGTGAGTCTTAAAACTTTATACGAATGGCATAATGCCACCATATGTACCATTCTGCAATTTGTTTTTCTTATGCAACATTTTTAAATTTTGAGATCTGTTCAGACTGAAGCACTTAGCTCTATTTCTTTTACATTACTTTTATTGTTCTATAGTATTGTGTGACTCAATGATGCAATTCCACTTTTGTTTTCCATATTAGAATATATTATTTTAAGATTTCTGATCTTTATTGTAGCCATGCTGTTTTTTATATGAGTTTATTTCCTTATCAACTTGCATTTTGCAGTGGTGCAGAATGGCAGATCCCAATTATTTTCTTTTATTAAATTTCCCCAGAACAGAGGAAGACAGATAAATTTGATCTTCCATTGTTTTTATCTTCACTTTCAGCTTCAAATGTGTTAACCTATGCAAATTTCTTGGATGGAAATGGGACAGAGTGCTAGGGAAGTATCATCTTGGAGGCACATGGGCAACAAGACTAAAGATCAGACAGCAGGATCTGACATCTGGGTTTGAATCACAAATCTGCTACTTCTATTTGTGTTACTTTGGCCAAGATATTTAGCCTTTCTGTGACTCAATTCCATTATCAATAAAAATGGGTTATAATCACGACCCCTAGTTCATAGGGTTATTCTGAGAATTAAATGAGTATATGCGAAGAATATAGAGGAAATCTAGCCATAGCAAATGATTGTTGCTATTTTTGGTCCTTTGTGCCTTCACTCCAGGTCTTATGCCTCTATTCTCTGCCCTCTTTTTGTTCTTGGAACTCAGATACACTACTTTTTGTCAAGGTGCCAGAAAGTAGATGTCCCTCCTCTCAGTGGTGCTTCTCTTTAACACACTGATGCCGAAGAGCCCTGAAATATCACAACTAGCTTGGTTGAAAAGCTAAGTCTTTCTCACTTCATTGAGCTTCCACTAGGGAGAAGAGCAGGAGGGTCTCATGCATAATTGGAGCTGTTGCCTCTCCATCTGAGGTTCTCTCCCCTATATCCCTTGTTGCATGAACTTTTCCCCAGTGAGTGCTGTTGATCTGCTGCCATTCTCACTGCCTCATTACTGTTGGTGCGCTAGACCTTAGAACCCTCCTCCCAGGTTCATACTCAGGATCCGCTCCAGTGGTGGGACACAGTCCCTGGACCCTGGCTTCCTGTAATGCTCATCCACTGCCAGGTTTTGCCCCAACCTGGGCAGCTTTTCTTCCAATCCTCTGCTGTTTTAGTCTTGTTTCTTTTAAGGAACCACATTCCCACAGAATTTACACACATCTCAACCCCAATTTCTGGCCAGTTTTAAGTTCTTTTCTCACAGAGCTCCTGAGTCCCACAAAATCAGGTCTCTGGACTTTTCATGCCAGGAAACACTTTGGGCCACTCAGAGCACACAGGAAACCTCTAGGGGGTGGTGTAGCCTGACTCTTCAAGTCATCCTCAGGATGCTCAACTGGGCACCAACCCAGAATACTCTTATTATACCCAAGTTACCAGCAGCTGCTTGAGTTTCCATGTGAAAGTGGCAGTCACTTTGGAAGCAGAGGAAATTAAGAAAAGAAAAAAAAAAGATAGTTATTTGCATATCCAAATAAAAATGTTTCAGAAACTACTATGAATGAAAGTATCAGTGATAAAAATTTTTAAAAATTCACTATTAAATGAAAATCCTTGAATGTGTACTAAGGTTTGAAAGGAATATTATAGTCTTCATGATTTACAGATATTTTGAAAAGACCCTTGTAACACCATTACCTTTTAATTGGTGCATGTTAATAAATTTTTTTTCACAAACATTGTTGAGGCTGGTGTTGAGTATTACCAGGTACTGTTGCATGAACTAGGATATGATGATGGGCATGATGAAGAACTGCCTTGCTCTCATGGAGCAAATGTGTTAGCAGTTTTAGGATTTGATTAGACTACATTTCAGGGAATTGGGGAATATAATCACTTCACATCCATACATGGTGGATCTTTCTTTTTATTGAAAGAGAGAGAGGGAATCAATTTTATTTAGTTTTTCATGTGGCCCTCAGTGCTCCGAGACTTCATTGTGTACGTGATGCCAGGCAAGGCTCTAACTGCTGAGCTACCGCTCCAGCCCCATGGTGGACCTTTTTAGTAAGAGAGCCTATGAGGGAACTCTCTGAAGACAAAGAACAAAAAGAAATATCCAGAGTTCGTGGGGAAGTCTTTTATTTATTAACATGTAGGGGAAGTAGCTTAGAATTATGGGCAATAATTAGATTTCACAAGAGGTTTTAATAACAAGCTAAAAGACAAATTTCAGAATAGCATAAGGCTGGACCTGACTTAGACTTCCAGGGCTAAGAATTAAGGAGACATCTCAGGGGTAACTACAGGATAGTTTAGGACCTCTGATATAGGAGAGGAATCTTAGATAACAGCCAAGACCTTCCTCCCTGTGACGCAAAGAAAGCAGGTCATCTAAGAGTCATAATAGCTGAAGGGAGGGATTTCTAAAATATCCAGAAGAGCTGTCTTATAGCTTCAGAAGATCCGCTTCTGCAAAACAGAAAGAACAAGTGGTTAAAATAATTGAAATTCCTACTAAAAATAAGCATTATCAATGACAGAAATCTCTTATAACACAGAGTTTATTTTATGTGTAAACTATCTGAAATTGATAGTTTTTGGAGGGATCATATGTGATTCCTTTTCCAGTTCCCATTTAAGAAAAGGAAAAGTCTTTAGTCAATTTGAATGGGATCAGAGCAGGGCATGTAAATTCTATTCAGCTCCAGAAAAAACTCAGATTAGTAGTAATAGTAGCATAATCTTTCACATAGGAAGACGAAACCACTAAACCACCATTAGGATAAAATATCTTTTGAAGATTCTCCTGATAGACCCTCAAAGGCAAGGCAATTGGGTTGAGGCCCAGCTCCCACATTTGCTTGGTAGATTATAGTGTTGTCTACCAGATATGAGAAGCATCTTTGTATTAGAAACATAAGAAGTCATACGTTATGGTGTATGGTCCCAACTTTTATACAACCTAGAATCTTGGAAGAAGGACATAAGTAAGAAAAATCAGTGCTAGTTAGGACATCATTAAGATATAGAGTAACTAAAAAGACTTGAATCAGAGATCAGGTATGGTACTCATGCATAAACTCAGAATCTTCATAGCATGTATGTGAGCAACAGAGTCCAGACATCTCTCCAAACTGTACTCAGGACAATTCGCTGAAAATCTCTTTTCAAAAGGTTAATTTGTCAACACTGATGAGTTATGAAAGGGTTTCTTCAAGTTTTTAATTTCACTATAACCTTTTTTCCTCTGCCATTTTACTAAGGACTTTTTGGTTCAATTTAGCTGGTTGTTAATATCATGCTAGCTTTATAATTCAGATGTCTAGCAATCCTCAAATGCTTAATGCTTCATTTGTGTGTGGTTATTCATTTTTTTAAAATGAATAAATAATAATCTCTATATTAAATAATCTCTATATTAAACAATCTCTATATTGGTAGACTTGAGTTTTGCCTTGACTCTTCTTCTCTCAAACTGTTGAAATAATGTTTCTTGCAATTTTAGGTTATTGATCTGACATTTTCCTCCCTGTGTCGTTGGGTAAATTTGCCATGTGGTAAGACAGCTTTGAATAAATAATTTTTTTTTAGCAAATGTACTCAAAGAAGTTCAACTCAATCTAGATTCTCCAAAATAACTCTTAAAGTTCTATCCCTTTATTTGAAGTCTTTATATATCTAAACTATAAAAATTAGAGATCGTCTTACTTTTTATTAACATTTAACAATTTTCTGTCATCTTTCCTTCCAGAATTGATGATAGTAAGAAACATAATCCTTAATGTATATGTTTAAAGGCTTACCTTTTAATGTTCTTGGGTGAAAAAAGCTTAGATTTAGTATAATTTGAACACTGAATTGGCATCAGGAGCTTAGAGTCCAGTCTCAAATTACCTAAGTAAATTCCCTATTTTCTTAATATTTGAATGTTTATTTCTATAAAATAGACATGAAATATTAGCTTATATCTTTCTTGTAAATAACATAGAAAGGAACGTGAGCTTTGGAATCAGTGTAATGTTTGCTTCATAGAAAGTGTTTGGGAGTGTTCCCTCTCTATCAATTTCCTGGAAGAGCTTGAAGAGGATCCGTGTTAGTTCTTCTGTGAAGGCTTGGTAGAATTCTGCCGTATATCCATCTGGACCTGGACTTTTCTTTTTTGGGAGAGCTTTGATTACTGCTTCAATTTCGCTTTCTGTGATTGGTTGGTTGAGATTTTCAATATCTTCCTATGTTAAAGAGGGGATGTCGTGTGTGTCCAAAAACCTGTCCATGTCTTCCAGGTTATCAAATTTGGCAGAGTATAAGTTTTCAAAATATGTTCTGATAATATTCTGTATCTTGGATGAGTCTGTGGTGATATCCCCATTTTCGTCTTTGATTTTGTTGATTTGCTTCATTTCGATCTTCCTTTGGGTGAGTTTGGCAAGGGGTCTGTCAATTATGTTTACTCTTTCAAAGAACCAACTCTTGGATTTGTTAATAGATTGAATAGCTTTTTTGTTCTCAATTTCATTGATTTCAGCTCTGATTTTGGTGATTTCCTGTCTTCTGTTAGATTTAGGGTTGGATTGTTCCTCCTTTTGAAGTTGTTTGAGTTGAAGCATAAGGCTGTTAATCTGCTCTTTCTAGATTTTTGATGTATGCATACAGTGCTATAAATTTACCTCTTAAGAAGGCCTTCATACTGTCCCAGAGGTTTTGGTATATTGTTTCCTCATTCTTGTTCAATTCCAAAAACTTCACGATCTCTGTTCTCATTTTCTCTTTTACCCATCCTTTGTTTGAGAGGTAATTATTCAATTTCCAAGTATTTGAATAGTTTCTGTTGTTTCTCTTGTTGTTGATTGCTAAGATCATAGCATTATGATCTGACAGAATACATGGGATTATATCCACTTTTTTATATTTGCTAAGATTATCCCGGTGAACTAGGATGTGGTCTATTTTAGAGAAGGATCCATGGGCTGAGGAGAAGAAGGTAAATTCAGCTGTCTTAGGATGGAATATTCTGTAAATGTCTGTTAACCCCGATTGTTTGATAGAGTAGTTCAGATTGGAGACATCTTTATTGATTTTTTGTTTTGATGATCTGTCTAGAGTTGATTATGGTGTATGTTGAAGTCCCCCAGAATTATTGTGTTGAGATCAATGAGGGGATTAATGTCCTTAAGTATTTTTTCCATGTATTTGGGGGGGTTGTAATTGGGGGCATAAATGTTGATTATCATTATATCTTCTTGGTGAACTGTCCCTTTAAGTATGATAAAGTGTCCCTCTTTGTCCTTTCTGACTAGTTTTAGTTGGAAATTAATTTTGTCAGAAATTAGAATTGCTACACCAGCTTGCTTTTTTGGGCCACAGGCCTGGTAGACGTCTTGCCATCCTTTCACTTTCAGCCTGTGTCTATTTTGGGGTGTCAAATGTGTCTCTTGCAGGCAACATATTGTTGGATTTTGTTTTTTGATCCAGTGGGTCAGTCTGTGCCTTTTAATTGGGGCATTGAGACTGTTCACATTCAAGGAAAGAATAGATATGGGAGGCTGATTCACAGACTTTGTGTGTTATAAAGTAACTGCAATGATCACTTAGGTAGAAAAGAATAGATTATTTGAGTCTCATTGGCAGTAGTCATCAATGTAGTATATTTACCTCGCAACTTTACACAAGAAATGGCAGTATATTCCATGGGAAATGAAAAAGGTGGCCAAGGCACCATTCTGACCATCAAGGACCAAGCATTTTTGTCAGATGAATACAATGAACAGAAAAAACATAGAGTTCATTAAAAGCCAAAAGATGGAAGAAATAAAGTACATTGTTGGTTTTTAAGAAAATTAATTAGAGGCAAGGCTAGAAGACTGAAAAGGTTTGGACAGATGGAAAATGGGAAGGATATTGTAAGAGGAACTGCTTGGTAAAGGGCAGGAAGAGAGTGAGAGAGAGAGAGAGAGAGAGAGAGAAAGAATCAATTTTAGTTATTTTTTCATCTGGCCTTTGCTTCTCCAACACTTAGTTGTGTTTGTGGTCCTGGGGTTTGAATCCCGGTCCATGCACATGCCAGGCAAGCACTCCAACCACTGAGTCACTGCTCCAGCCCCGATAATGCCCATTCTTGAAGAGTAGTTTGTGAGAGGAATGGGAAAACATAGTGGGGAATTATTCGAGGTAATATTTTGCAGGATTTCTGCTAGATTTTACAAGTGATCAAGTGCTGAAAAAATTATAGGAGAGATGTGTGAGAGAAAATACAAGAAACTAGTTAATCTGACAGTGTTAGCAATAATTCTGATTGGTGGATGTGAGATTGAAGGTACAGTTTGAAATCAAAGGAATTTCAAGTGTTAGAAAGCAGAAACTTGAGGGCAGAACCTGTTACCACTTTCCCAGCACTAGTCATGTCTCTAGTGACTCCAGTCATAGACAAGTAGTGGGGCAGAATAAAGGGTAAAGTCCTCATCAGGACATACAAGGTCCCTGGTGATTTGATTTTTGCCATCTTCTCAGTTTCATCTCTCACCATTTCCCTGGACTCTTCTCTACAGCTGTATGTAACCATGGGTATCAACTCCACCCTTCCATAAAAGCCTCACCTTCTTTGTCTTTTACCTGGACCATGTTGTCCATCTTCTCTTTTGCCTAGTTATGTTCTATCTGTCCTCCAGTTTCCACTCTCTTCCTTCACTCTCCTTTTATGCTGATTCAAGGTTTTACTGTTGTAATTCCATACTCTTCTGTAGATTTTGCATTCTATGTTGTAGATACCTATTTTTACATATTTTTTTTCTATTTTCACCAGCCTACAATCTGTTGAAAGCTAGGAACATGGGATTGATCCCCATAGTCAATAGCACAGCAAAAGACTCTGAGTAGGGGCTCAATATATGTTGTATGAATGGATAAATAAGTAATTCAATACAATATTGAAAGTATTTATTTGGTAGTAATTGCATTCCAAGATTTGAATAAGCAGTAAATGAGATGCAAAAAAGAACCAACTCTTTAAGCTGACAAACCAAAATGACTTTCTATACACACACCAATCTAGCAATATTTAACTGTAAATACACAGCAGCCTGTTGTGTATTGTAGTTGTAAATGCTAAACGACTTTAAAACAGAAGGATTGTTTATGATGGCATTTTTCAGGGAAGGTTTCATATAATCTAAAAATGTTCAGAAGGGAATGAATACTTGAAAAAAGAAATAAAGGAAAAATAAGGTCAACTATAGGCAAAGAACACTATTTAAGTTTATGTTTTGGGGCTATGAGGATTTATTTTCTTTCAAGTCCTTCTTTGTACCTCCAGAGATCCAAATAGAGAACAGAAAGGCCAAAATGAGAAAGGGAAAAGCCTATTTGAAGCTATGAAGTAGACACTCCAAAATTGTTTTAGCAATGTTTCATTGTCAGAAAAAGATTCAAAAGATAAATCAGTATGGGCTGCCTGCAGATTATGCTATAGGGATTTTGATTTTCAAACAACTAAGAATTACTCCAAGAAGCATATTTGCACTCATTCCTTGCTAGAGATGAAAGAGGGTGATGTAAGCTTCCAGGATAAAGTAATGTGTGATATATTTTGGAAGAAATAACTGGAAAAAATAACAAGAATCTCTGGCTTGATGTTCCAGGAATACAGTTAAGCTGGCCAAGATTTTATTAGAAGAAAAAAGTGCATATTACAGAAATGAGAAGACAATGTTGCATGGGTAAAGAGGCACTGTGATGTTTTAAGCTGGCTGGATAAATAGAATATGGCAATGGAAATAAGAATAAGAGGCATAGAGAAGTGGGCTAGAAAAAAACCAGATGTAGGAAATTCTTTTCTGGGAGCAAATAGAAGTTAATGCTTATAAATGAAAGCACTGAGATTCTGCTCCCATAAATGAATTTGTGAACATTGAGGAATTGGTTGACTGGGGCTCACATGGTTAGAATATTAGGAAAAATTGCATTTAGTGCAGGGATAAAAATCTTAATCTTTAGAAGGAACATATTTATTCTAGGCTTCCAAAATATTTAAATAGAATATAGATAAAGAGAAGATGGAAAAATCAGATGTAACCAAATTTTATTTTGCCTATATTTTGCAGAAGCAGATAAAAGATATCTTAAGGGGAAATACATTTTTAATTAGAGAACAATTAGAGTTATTGAAAAACAAAAAAATATGGAAAAAATTTCTGTGTACGATACATCACCTCATTCTCATTTTGTAAATATTAACCTTCCAGGAAGTACTATCTTAACATGCTTTTTAAATTTAAATTGCATCTTTAGTTATTAGAATACATAATAGGCTATGATTAAATTCTGCTGGCAGTATTATGTTGGGACATGGATTTCAAAAATTACATTTTATTATTTAGCAAGGGCAAGATTCCATGAGAAATAAGATATGACATGAAAAGAGAAGAGAAATAGCTAATGAAAACAGACACTACAACCATGTTCTGAAGAGAACAATGGAAGGTAAAGTGGACGTTGGGGCAAGTTCTTTGGTGAGGGCCCAAGTATTAGAGAAAGGTTTTAGAAAACTGGAAGTATGAAACAAAATGATGGGTCAAGTTCTCTCTGATATTCTGTCTACTGGTCAAATGGGTAGTAGAAATTTTAAGCATCTTTATATTTAGGTTTTCCTATGTTTTCAACAATTGGCATTTATTAACAGGAAATACTCATAACCACAACTGGCATTTATGAAAATTTCACTATGTACAAAATTACTTGCTGAATACTTTGTGTTATGAGCTCATAGATGCCACACGTTAACCCTAATTTGTCTAACCTATAGATGAGGAAACAGGTTTAGAAACCAGCTCAGGCATCAAGGCCCCTAAGGACACAGTACAAGGTACAACTGATTGCTCTGTGAATCAAACTTGGCCATTTTCCTCTTCATTGGATGATCATAATGGACCCATCATGGAGCACAGATACTAACTGCAGTAGGGGTGTTTATATGACACTGGCGGATGACATGAAGTCTAGGGTAGCTATAGATCCCAGTATATATACCATTTGCATCTTGCTTCGGAATGATATAAGATCTATACAACCTTGTAACTTGGTGGATCTGATGGAATTCAGTTTGTGATGGACCTACAAGTCCTGTACAGTCTCTTGTGTCTTTTATGTGAGAGAAGAATCCTTTAATTCATTTAAGTTAGTTACTATAGCTAGGTGTGTGTTATTGGCAGCTGAATATGATTTCTGAACGTATTACTGGAGTGGAATGGAAGCAAAGGGACACAAAGGAAGTGGGGGCGGGAAGAGAAGAGACAGTGTGGAAGAAAGAGCAGACAGGAGGAGAGAGGGGTGGGAAGAGGGGGGAGGAGGGAGTTGTATGATTCTTTCTCTTGCTTACTCACCATCTTTGCTAGG
>PVKS010028952.1:0-25842 GCA_004027875.1 Aplodontia rufa
AGAGGGGAACCAGCACTAATGCCTGTCCACCAACAAAGACTGATATTCACCTGCTCATGATGAAAGCATCCCGCTCGGCCACGCAGACCGTTGACCACCCGCAGAACTAGACAGACACCCAAGGACATGGTGATCATGAGAGAAGTCCACAGAGACTAAGGACAAATAGAACGAGACCGTGAACATGGGGGTCAGGAGATCAAGTCCACGAAACGGATTCCACAGATATGCAGGCCACTGAGACAGATGCCAAGGACACGGCGTCTTCTTAGATGGAGAGTACTGGGAACAGGGCCATGGACAAAAGGCCATGGAGACTGAGGCCACGCACATTGAGGCCGTGGACACTGAGTCCACAGTCACAGAGATCGGGGCAATGTCAACCAAAGAGACTGAGGAATGCAGATTGAGGTTACGGAGACTGAAATGACGGAGAACGAATCTACAGTCAATGAATCAACAGACACCGAGTATGTGGACAGGAATTCCACGGAGAAAGATTCCACGGATGCGGAGGCCACGGAAACAGAGGGCACAGAGCCGAGATCATGGAAACATAGGCCACGTTAACTGAAAGCCACGTGGAGTGAGGACACGGATGTTGAGGCCATGTGGACATAGGTCTCTTGGACTGAGGCCCCGGAAAATGAGTCCACATGGACCGAGTCCAAGGACATCAAGGCCACGGGAAGCTTGACAAAGTGGACCGAGACAACTAGTCCAAGGCCATTACAGTCGAGGCATGGTGCCCTTTGCGGATCTACAGGGACATTCTTTGTCCTCCGATCACCAACGTGGGCAATCATGAAATGATATAGACAGGCCTGAGCTACAACTAGCATGCAGCTCCTGCTATGACCTCAGAGCCAGAGCCCAGGAACCCATGTTAGCCTCAACAATGCTGCAGCCCTGAAGTCCAAAATACTCAGTGCGCACCTTATGTGTCCCAGCTCCTGAATGATGTGGACCTACATGAATATATGTGGACCTACCTGAGGAAACGTAGACCTATGTGGTTGCACCTACTCAGATGTGGAACTATGTGGATTTACATGGACCAATGTGGACAGACGAGGAGCTTTGTGGACCAACATGAACAGAAAAGGCCATATCTGGACACAGGATGGCACATGCATACCTACGTGGAATATCGAAGATGTACATGTGCTTACGTGGAAAGACTTGTCCCTCCATGGAGCGAATTGAATTGATGTGGACAGATATGAATCTACTCGGACCTATATGGAAACAGGTGGACCTACAATGAGCTACGTGGACCTTCAATGAGAGATGCGGACCTATGATGACCTACATGAACTGACATAGACCTATGTGTACCTACGTTAACAGACGTGTGTCTATGTGGACATAGGTCGCCAGATGTGGACAGACACGGAACGCAGTGTTCCTCCGTAAAAGGACATGGAATGACATGAACGTAAGTAGATCTACATAGACCGATGTGAAACTTACATGGACATATTCGGACAGACGTGAACTTACGTAAACATTCGTGGACCTATCCGGAGCGATATGAAAGTATGTGGACCCTGATGGACAGATGTGGACCTACGAGGATCTACAAGTCAGACGTGGACCGACGTTGACATAGGTGGTCCAACGTGGACAGACGTGAACCGATGTGAACTGACGTGGACTTTCCTGGGCAGAGATTAATTCATGTGGATTTCGGGGGTAAGATGAGGGCCTACGTGGACCTCTGCGTAGAGACGGGTACCTTCGTGAAACTATGTAGACGGATGTGGACCTACACAGATGCCTGAACCACACCTAGACAGATGCGCACCTACACACATAGTCAGAAACCCCTCCAAAATCCTGGAGAGACGGCGGCCCGCAAACCTATATACACTCCTACGTAGACAGATGCACATGTACACAGATGTATACGTAGGCCTACGTGAAGGTAAATCAAAGTAGACAGACATAAAAAGAAATGAACTATTTCCCCTTATTAATTTTAGATAGCCTATATCATTGTTATTCCTTGAGGCCATACTTTCAAACTTAGTATTATAATGATCTCTTTTGAAGGAGACTTTCTGAGGTTATACAGAAGTACACTTGATTTTTACATTTTGTAAGAGAGGGAGAGAGTGAAAGGGAATCAAGTTTTATTCTTTCATCTGATTTTTGTGTCTCCCATACTTTGTCGTGTATGTGGTGCTGGGATACTAACCTGGATCCTTGAATATGCCAGGCAACTGTTCCACCTGCTGAGAAACTTCTGAAGTACCTACAATTATCTTTCATAACCATGGTCCCAGCAATCCCCTTATAAATTTATTGCTGTTAATATAATCATCCAGGGGCAGGAGTGGTCGCTCAGCATTTGTGGTGATTGTCCTACATCCTCCGGTACTCAAGTTCCAACCCCACCACCATGGACATGCTGAAGGCCTGGCGCAAGACAGGGCATATGAAAATCTTAATAAAATTCTTTCTCATTCTCTCACGGACCCTCTCTTTTGAAAAAAGAAAATTTTCTTTTTAAAATATATTATCTATAGTCAGTAACAATTTCCACTTCACATACTTACTCAAACCTTTTCCTTGACAGGTTGAAATGAGTGAAACATCTACTACAATGTGCGGTATGGGAGACAATACTGGGCAATTTTTCCTAATCTAGATGGAATATTTAACATTCAGAAGCATTTTGCTGTATGTTGTTTACAGATGTCCTTCATCGAGAAAGTTACTTGTATTTTCTGTTGTTAAGAGATTTTATCTCTTACATGGACCTACGTGGACCGACGCTAACAGATAGGGCCCTAGATGCACGTACGTGTTCAAACGTGGACCGATTTGGAAGAGCCTGAACATACGTGGACAAACGTAAACCTAAGTGTACCTATGTGGTGAGATATGGTCCTACCTGGATGGATATGGATAGAGGTGGACTTACAGATGTCTAAGTGGACCTACATGAACAAACGAGGACAGATGTGGACCAACGTGGACAGATGTGTGCCCATGTGGACATACTGGAACAGACATGGAGTTTCGTTGACAAACATGAACTATGTGCAACTCAGTGGAATGGTGAGGGCCTACGTGGTCCTACGTGTACTGACGCTTATCTACGTGAAACAACGTGGAGAGAGCTGAAACAAAGAGATGCTGCCCACCTACGTATACAAATACCCCCCAAATGCACATACAGAAAACTGAACGCTCCCCTAGACATATGCTGGCTCGCCCACGTAGACAGTTACCTACATACTCAGTTTCCCATGTAGACAAATGCATTCTAAGGTATAGATAAACGTGTACATATGTGATCTTACATAAAGTGATGTGAAATCAGGTGAAACTGCACTATTGCCTGTCCACAAACCAAGACAGATATTCACCCTCCCACAAAGAAAGCATTCTACTCGGCCCTGCAGACAGGTGAACGCCCGCAGAACTACAAAGACATCCAAGGACATGTTGACCATGAGAGAAGTCCACAGAGTCTAAGGACAAATAGATTGAGACCAAGAACATTGGGGTCAGGAGACCGAGTCCACGAAACGGATTCCACAGCTTCGCAGGCCACTGAGACAGATGCCAAGGACACGGCGTCTTCTTAGATGGAGAGTACTGGGAACAGGGCCATGGACCAAAGGCCAAGGAGACTGAGGTAATGCACATGGAGGTGATGGACACCGAGGCCACAGTCACGGAGGTCGGGGCAATGACAACCAAAATGCCTGAGTAATGCAGATTGAGGTTACGAAGACCGACATGACCTAGACCGAATCTACAGACAGTGAATCAACAGACACCGAGTTCACGGACAGGGAATCAACAGAGACCAATTCCACGGACGCAGAGGCCATGGAAACAGAGGCCACAGATCCTGAGATCACGGAATCCGCGGCCACGTTGACCGAAGCCAAATGGAGTGAGGCCACAGACAACGAGGTCACGTGGACTCTGAGGCCACAGAAACCTTGACAATGTGGACCGAGACAACTAGACCAAGGCCATTACAGTCCGAGGCATGGTGCCCTTTGCAGATCTACATGGACATTCTTTGTCCCCCGATCACCTAGATGGGCAGTCATGAAATAGCATAGACAGGCCTGAGTCACAACAGCATGCAGCTCCTGCTATGGCATGAGAGCCGCAGCCCACGGACCCATGTCAGCCTCAACAATGCCTCAGCCCTGATGTCCAAAATATTCAGTGTGCACCTGATGTGTCCCAGCTCCTGAATGATGTGGACCTACTTGAATATATGTGGACATAATTGAGGAGATGTAGACCTATGTGGGTGCACCTTCTCAGATGTGGAACTACGTGGTCTTACATGGACCAACGTGGACAGATGAGGAGCTTTGTGGACCAACATGGACAGAAAAGGCCCTACGTGGAAACAAGATGAAACATGCATACCTACGTGGAATATCGAATATGCACATGTGCTTACATGAACAGATGTGTCCCTCTGTGGACCGAATTGAATTGATGTGGACAGACATGGTCTTACTTGGACCTATGTGGAAACAGGTGGCCCTACAATGCACTACGTGGAACTCCATTGAGACATGCAGACCTATGATGACCTACATGGACCAACATGGACCTATGTGTACCTACGTTGACAGACGTGGATCTACGTGGACCTACGTGGACAGATGTGTACAGATACGGTACACAGTGTTCCTATGTAAAAGGACATGGAATGACATGAACGTAAGTAGATCTACATAGACCGATATGAAACTTACATGGACATATCTGGACGGTCGTGAATGTTCGTGAACATTCGTGGACCTATGCGGAGCGATGTGAACCTACGTGGACCTTGATGGATAGATGTGAACCTATGAGGATCTACAAGTCAGACGTGGACCGACGAAGACGTACGTGGTCCAACGTGGTCAGACCTGAACCGATGTGAACTGACATGGACCTTCGTGGACAGAGATGAATTCATGTGGATGTGGGTGGTAAGATGAGGGCATACATGGACCTCTGTGTACAGGCGGTTTCCTTAGTGAAAATATTTGGACAGATGTGGAACTACACAGATGCCCGACGAACAATCTAGACAAATGCGCAATCACCCACATAGTCAGAAAACCACAGAAATCCTAGACAGACACCGGCCCGCATACCTACATAGACTCCCACATACACAGATGCCCATGTACACAGATGCATACGTAGGCCTACGTGAAGGTAAATAAACATAGACAGACATAAACAGAAATGAACTTTTTCCCATACAAATTTTATATAGCCTATATCATTGTTATTCCTTGAGGCCATATTTTCAATCTCAGTATCATAATGATCTCTTTTGAAGTAGACTTTCTGAGGTTATATAGAAGTATACTTCATTTTTACATTTTCTAAGAGAGGGAGGGAGTGAAAGGGAATCAAGTTTTATTCATTCATCTGATTTTTGTGCCTCCGATACTTTGTCATGTATGTGGTGCTAGGGTACGAACCAGGGTCCTAGAATATGCCAGGCACACACCATCTGCTGAGACACTACTAAAGGACCTGCAATTATCTTTCAAAATCATGATTCTAGCAATCAGCTTATAAATTTATTGTTTGTAATATAGTCATCTAGATGTAGGAGCAGTCACTCAGTATTTGTGGTGCGTGCCCTGCATTATCCGGTACTCAAGTTCAAACCCTAGCACCATGGACATGCTGAAGACTCGGAGCAACACAGGGCACATGAAAATATTAATACAATTCTTTCTTAATTCTCTCACTGTCGCTCTCTTTTGAAAAAAAGAATAGAAAATTCTCTTTTTAAAACATATCATCTATAGTCTGTAACAATTTCCACTTCACATACTTCCTCAAATATTTTCCTTGACAAGTTGCAATGAGTAAAACATCTACTACAATGTTCGGTAGATGAGACAATACTGGGCAATTTTGTCCTGATCTAGATGGAATGTTTAACATTCAAAAGCATTTTGCTGTATCTTGTTTACAGATGTCCTTTATCGAGAAAGTTACCTGTATTTCCTGTTGTTAAGAGGTTTTAATCTCTTTCATGGACCTATGTGGACAGACGCAGATAGATGCGGTTGTACGTGCAAGTACGTGGGCAGACATGGACTGATGTGGAAGAGTGTGAACATACGTGGACAAACGTGGACGTAAGTGTACCTATGCGGCGAAATGTGGTCCTACATGGATGGACTTGGATAGAGGTGGAATTAGAGATATCTAAGTGGACCTACATGAACACACGAGGAAAAATGAGGACCAACGTGGACAGATGCGCACCTACGTGAACAGACTGGAACGGACGTGGACTTTCATGGAAAGACGATAACTATCTGCAACTCAGTGGAATGATGAGGGCCTACGTGGACCTACGTGTACACACGCATATCTACGTGAAACGACGTGGAGAGAGCTAAACCTAAAGAGATGCCTGCCAAACTATGTAGACAGATGCCCACACAAACACATAGACAGAAAAACGAACACTCAACTAGAAAGACGCCCCCTCGCCCACGTAGACATTGCCCACATATACACTTACCGATGAAGACAAATGCATTCTAAGGTATACATAAATGTATACGTACGTGATGTTAAATAAACCGACATGAAAAGATGTGAACCTACACTAATGCCTCTCTACCAACAAAGACTGATATTCCCCGGCACACGAAGAAAGCATTCCGCTCAGCCACGCAGTCATGTGACCGCTCGCAGAACTAGACAGACTCCCAAGGACATGGTGACCATGAGAGAAGTCCACATAGACTAAGGAAAAATAGAACGAGACCGTGAACATGGGGGTCAGGAGACCAAGTCCACGAAATGGATTCCACAGCTACGCAGGCCACTGAGACAGATGCCAAGGACACGGCGTCTACTTAGATGGAGAGTACTGGGAACAGGGCCATGGACAAAAGGCCATGAAGTCTGAGGCCATGCACATGGAGGACATGGACACTGAGGCCACAGTCACGGAGATTGGGGCAATGTCAACCAAAGACACTGAGGAATGCAGACCGAGGTTATTGAGACTGACGTGTTGGAGACCGAATCTACAGACAGTGAATCCACATAGAAAGAGTATACGGACAGGGCATATATGGAGACTGATTCCATGGATGCAAAGGCAACAGAAACGGAGACCATAGAGCCCGAGGTCACGGAAACCGAGGCCACGTGGATCGGGCCACGTACGAGTCCACGTGGACTGATGCCACGTAGACAGAGACCATGTGGACCAAGGTCACGGACACTGAGGACACCTGGACCGAGGCCACGTGAACCAAGGCAACGGACACTGAGGCCATGGACACTGAGGCCAAGTGCAACGAGGACACATGGTACGAGGCCAAGAACATGGAGGCTAGGGACACAGAGAACATGACGACTGAGGCTTCATGGACGGAGGCCCCGGACACCGAGGTCACGTGGACCGAGGCCACTGGGATCGAAGCCACGTGGACCGAGGCCACGCACAACGACTCCACATGGACTGAGGCCATGAGAACCGAGGACACGGACACCAAGGCCACGGACACCGAGGCAACGTGGACCGAGGCAACGGACACCAAGGCCAAGGAAACCTTAAAATGTTGACCGAGACAACTAGACCAAGGTCGTTACTGTCCAAGGCATGGTTTCCTTTGCAGATATACATGGACATACTTTGTCCTCCGATCACCAATGTAATTAGTCATGAAATGACATAGACAGGCCTGAGCCACAACTAGCATGCAGCTCCTGCTATGGCTGCAGAGCTGGAGCACATGGACCCATGTCCGCCTCTACAATACTGCAGCCCTGATGTCCAAAATACTCAGTGCACTCCTTATGGGTCCTAGCTCCTGAATGATGTGGACCTAAAGAATATACGTGGACCTACCTGAGGACACGTAAACGTATATGGATGCACCTTCTCAGACGTGGAACTACGTGGTCTTACATGGACCAACGTGGACAGACGAGGAGCTTTGTGGACCAACATGGACAGAAAAGGCCCTATCTGGACACACGATGTCACATGCGTACCTACGTGGAATATTGAAGATATACATGTGCTTACGTGGACAGACGTGTCCCTCCATGGACCGAGTTGAATCGATGTGGACAGACGTGAAACTACTTGGACCTATGTGGAAACAGATGGCCCTACAACGAGCTACTTGGACCTCCATTGAGAGATGCGGACATACGACAAAATACATTGACCGATATGGACCTATGTGTACCTCCGTTGACACACGTGGATCTATGTGGACCTACGTGGATAGATGTGGAAAGACACGGAATGCAGTGTTCCTACGTAAAAGTACATGGAATGACATGAACATAAGTCTATCGACATAGTCAGATGTGAAACTTACATGGACATATCTGGACCGACGTGAACGTACGTGAACAATCGTGGACCTATGCGGAGCGATGTGAACCTATGTGGACCTTGATAGACAGATGTGAACCTACGAGGATATACAATTCAAACATGGACCGATGTTGACCTACGTGTTCCAATGTGGACAGATGTGAACCGATGTGAACCAACGTGGACCTTCGTGGATGGAGATGAATTCATGTGGACCTCGGTGGTAAAATGAGGGCCTATGTGGACCTCTGTGTACAGATGGATACCTTCGCGATACTATGTAGAGAGAGGTGGACCTACACAGATACCTGATGCACACCTAGACAGATGCGCACACACACGCATAGTCAGAAAACTGCCCGGCTACCTAGATAGATGCCGGCCCATGTACGTATATAGACCCCTATATAGACAGATGCCCATGTACATAGATGTATACACATATACATAGTCCTATGTGAAGGTAAATAAACGTAGACAGATCTAAAAAGAAATGAGCATTTTCCCCATAGATATTTTATATAACCTATATCACTGTTCTTCCTTGAGGCCATATTTTCAATCACAGTATCATAATGATTTCTTTTGAAGGAGACTTTGTGAGGTTATATAGAAGTATACTTGATTTTTACATTTTCTAAGATGGGGAGAGAGTGAAAGGGAATCAAGTTTTATTCATTCATTTGATTTTTGTGTCTCCGATACTTTGCCGTGTATGTGGTGGTAGGATACGAACCTGGGTCCTTGAATATGCCTGGCAACTGCTTCACATGCTGAGACACTGCTAAAGGACCTTCAATTATCTTTCAAAATCATGGTTCTAGCAATCAACTTATAAATTTATTGCTTTTAATATAACCAAACAGTGGCAGGAGTGGTCGCTCAACATTTGTGGTGCGTACCGTGCATCCTCCGGTACTCAAGTACAAATTCCAGCACCATGGACGCACTGAAGACTCGGAGCAACACAGGGCACATGAAAATCTTAATAAAATTCTTTCTCAATCTCTCACTGACCTTTTATTTTGAAAAAAGAAAATTCTCTTTTTAAAATATATCATCTATAGTCAGTAACAATTACCAATTCACATATTCCTCAAACCTTTTACTTGACCCGTTGCAATGAGTAAAACATCTACTACAATGTTCGGTAGATGAGACAATACTGGGCAATTTTGTCCTGATCTAGATGGAATGTTTAACATTCAGAAGGATTTTGCTGTATGTTTTTTACAGATGTCCGTTATCGAGAAAGTTACCTGTATTTTCGTTGTTAAGTGATTTTAATCTCTTACATTGACCTACGTGGACTGACACAGACAGATGCGGTCCTACGTGCACGTACGTGGGCAGACATGGACCGATGTGGAAGAACCTGAACATATGTGGACAAACGTGACCTAAGTGTACCTATATTGCGAGGTGTGGTCCTATCTGGATGGACTTGGATAGAGGTGGACTTACAGATATCTAAGTGGACTTTCATGAACATACGAGGACATATGTGGAACAACGTGGACAGATGTGCACCTATGAGGACTGAGTGGAACTGACGTGGACTTTCATGGACACACATGAACTATGTGCAACTCAGTGGAATGATAAGAGCCTACGTGGACCCATGTGTACAGATGCATATCTACGTGAAACGACGTGGAGAGAGCTGAACCTACAGATGCCTGCCCATCTAGTAGACAGATATCCACGCCAACACATAGAGAGAAAACCGAACGCTCATATAGAAAGACGCCCACTCACCCACATAGACAGTTCCCCACATATACATTTACCCATGCAGACAAATGCATTCTAAGGTATATATAAACATAAAGCGACGTGAAAAGAGGTGAACCTAAAATAATGCCTGTCCACCAATAAAGACTGATATTCACCTGCCCATGAAGAAAGCATCCCGCTAGGACCCGCAGACAAGTGACATCCCGCAGAACGAGACAGAAACCCAAGGACATGGTGACCATGAGAAGTCCACAGAGACTAAGGACAAATAGAACGAGACCACGGAAATGGGGGTCAGGAGACCGAGTCCACGAAATGGATTGCACAGCTACATAGGCCACTGAGACAAATGCCAAGGACACGTCATCTCCTTTGATGGAGAGTACTGGGACAGGGCCATGGAATAATGGCCACGGAGACCAAGGCCATGCACATGAAGACATGGACACTGAGACCAGTCACGGATGTCGGGGCAATGTCAACCAAAGAGACTGAGTAATGCAGACTGAGGTTAAGGATACTGACATGACGGACACCGAATCTACAATCAGTGAATCACAGAGACTGAGTATATGGAAAGGGAATCCACGGAGACCGATTCCATGAAAGCGGAGGCCACCGAAACAGAGGTCACATAGCCCAATATCACGGAACCCGAGGCCACGTGGACCTAAAGCCACATGGGGTGAGGCCACGGACGCCAAGGCCACATGAACCAAGGCATCATGGACCAAGGCCATGGACACCGAGGCCACGGTAACCTTGACAAAGTGGAACGAGACAACAAGACCAAGGCAATTACAGTCTGAAGCATGGTGCCCTTTGAGGATCTACATGGACATTCTTTGTCCTCTGATCACCAACGTGGGCAGTCATGAAATGACATAGACAGGCCTGAGCCACAACTAGCATGCAGCTCCTGCTATGACCTCAGAGCCGGAGCTCAGGGACCCATGTCAGCCTCAACAATGCTGCAGCCCTGATGTCCAAAATACTCAGTGCGCACCTTATGTGTCCCAGCTCGTGAATGATGTGGACCTACATGAATATATGTGGACCCACCTAAGGAGACGTAGACCCATGGGGGTGCACCTTCCACCTTCTCGGATGTGGAACTACGTGGTCTTACATGTACCAACGTGGACAGATGAGAGGCTTTGTGGACCAACATGGACAGAAAAGGCCCTATCTGGACACACGATGACACATGCGTACCTACGTGGAATATTGAAGATGTACATGTGCTTACATGGACAGACGTAGCCCACTATGGAGCAAATTGAATCAATGTGGACAGATATGAACCTACTTGTACCTATGTGGAGACAGGTGGCACTACAATGAGCTACGTGGAACTTCATTGAGAGATGAGGACCTACAAGGACCCTTATGGATGGACATGGACCTAAGTGTACCTTAGTTGACAGACGTGGATTTATGTGGACCTACGTGGACAGATGTGGACAGAAAAAGAATGCAGTTTTCCTACGTAAAATGACATGGAATGACATGAATATAAGTAGATCTACATAGACCGATATGAAAATTACATGGACATACCCGGAACGATGTGAAAGGGCGTGAATGTTCTTGGACCTATGGGGAGTGATGTGAACCTATGTGGACCTTGAAGGACACATGTGAACATACGAGGATCTACAAGTCAGACATGGACCGACGTTGACATACGTGGTCCAACATGGACAGATGTGAACCGATGTGAACCGATGTGGATCTTCATGGACAGAGATGAATTCATGTGGATCTTGGTGGTAAGATGAGGGCCTACGTGGTCCTCTGTGTGCAGGCGGGTACATTCGTGAAACTATGTAGACAAATGTGGACCTATACAGATGCCCAAACCACACCTAGACAGATGCGCACCCACACACATAGTCAGAAAACTGCCCGAATCCTAGGCAGATGATGGCAAGCATAATAAATAGACTCCTACATAGACAGATGCCCATTTACATAGATGTATACGTAGGCCCATGTAAAGGTAAATAAAAGTAGACAGATGTAAAAAGAAACGAACATTTTCCCCATATTAATTTTATATAGCCTATATCATTGTTATTCCTTGAGGCCATATTTTCAATCGCATTATCCAAAATATCTCCTTTGAAGGAGACTTTCTGAGGTTATATAGAATTATAGTTGATTTTTCCATTTTCTAAGAGAGGGAGAGATTGAAAGGAAACCAAGTTTTATTCATTCATCTGATGTTTGTGTCTCTGATACTTTGACATGTATTTGCTGCTGGGATACGATCCTGGGTCCTTGAATATGCCAGGCAACTGCTCCACCTGCTGAGACACTTCTGAAGTACCTACAATTATCTTTCAAAATCATGGTCCCAGCAATCCGCTTATACATTTATTGCTTTTTATATAATCATCCAGGGGCAAGAGTGGTCACTCAGCATTTGTGGTGATTGTCCTGCATCCTCCGGTACTCAAGTTCACCACCATGGACATGCTGAAGACTTGGCGCAACACAGGGCATATGAAAATCTTAATAAAATTCTTTCTCAATCTCTCACTGACCCTCTCTTTTGAAAAAAGAAAAGAAAATTTTCTTTTTAAAATGTATCATCTATAGTCAGCAACAATTTCCACTTCACATACTTCCTCAAACCTTTTCCTTGACAGGTTGAAATGAGTAAAACATCTACTACAATGTGCGGAAGATGAGACAATACTGGGCAATTTTGACCTGATCTAGATGGAATGTTTAACATTTAGAAGCATTTTGCTGTATGTTGTTTACAGATGTCCTTTATCGAGAAAGTTACCTGCATTTTCTGTTGTTAAGAGATTTTAATCTCTTACATGGGCCTACGTGTACCGACGCAGACATATGCGGTCCTACGTGCACATATGTGGGCAGATGTGGATCGAGGTGGAAGAACCTGAACATACGTGGACAAACGTGGACATAAGTGTAACTATGTGGCGAGATGTGGTCCTACCTGGATGGACTTGGATAGAGGTGGACTTACAGATATATAAGTGGACCTACATTAACATACGAGGACAGATGTGCTCCCATGTGGACATACTGGAACGGACGTGGACTTTCGTGGACAGACATGAACTATGTGCAACTCAGTGGAATGATGAGGTCCTACGTGGACCTACGTGTACAGAAGCTTATCTACATGAAACAAAGTGCAGAGAGCTGAACCTAAAGAGATGCCTGCCCACCTACATAGACAGATGCCCAACTATACGCATAGACAGAAAACCGAACGCTCACCTAGAAAGACGCCCGCTCACCCACGTAGACAATTGCACACATATACAGGTGCCCATGCAGACAAATGCATTCTAAGGTACATATTAATGTATACTTACGTCATCTTACATAAATCGACATGAAAAGAGGTGAACCTAAAATAATGCCTGTCCACCAACAAAGACTGATATTCACCTGCCCACGAAGAAAGCATCCCGCTTGGACCTGCAGACCGGTGATTTCCCGCAGAACTAGACAGACACCCAAGGACATGGTGACCATGAGAGAAGCCCACAGATACTAACAACAAATAGAACGAGACCATGAACATGGGGATCAGGAGACCGAGTCCACGAAATGGATTCCACAGCTACGCAGGCCACTGAGACAGATGCCAAGAACACGTCGTCTCCTTAGATGGAGAGTACTGGGACAGGGCCATGGACAATGGCCACGGAGACCAAGGCCATGCGCATGAAGGCAATGGACACTGAGGACAATCACGAATTTCGGGGCAATGTCAACCAAAGAGACTGAGTAATGCAGAATGAGTTTAAGGATACTGACATGATGGAGACCGAATCTACAAACAGTGAGTCAACAGAGACTGAGTATATGGACAGGGAATCCATGGAGACCGATTCCATGAAAGCGGAGGCCACCGAAACAGAGCTCACAAACCCGATATAAGGAACCCAAGGCGACGTGGACTTAAAGCCACATGGGGTGAGGCCATGGATGCCAAGGCCACGTGAACCGAGGCCTCGTGCACCGAGGCCCCGGACATTGAGTCCATATGGACCGAGGCCACGGAGACTGAGGCCACGGAATCCTTGACAAAGTGGATCGAGAAAACAAGACCCAGGCAATTTCAGTCTGAAGCATGGTGCCCTTTGAGGATCTACATGGACATTCTTTGTCCTCCGATCACCAATGTGGGCAGTCATGAAATGACATAGACAGGCCTGAGTCACAACTAGCATGAAGCTCCTGCTATGACCCTGGAGCTGGATTCCACGGACCCATGTCAGCCTCAACAATGCTGCAGCCCTAATGTCCAAAATATTCAATGCGCACCTTATGTGTTCCAGCTCTTGAATGATGTGGTCCTACATGAATATATGTGGACCTACGGAAGGAGACATAAACCAATGTGGGTGCACCATCCACATTCTCAGATGTGGAACTACGTGGTCTTACATGTACCAACGTGGACAGACAAGAAGCTTTATGGACCAACATGGACAGCAAAGGCCCTATCTGGACACATGATGTCACATGCGTACCTACGTGGAATATCGAAGATGTACTTGTGCTTGCATATATAGACGTGTCCCTCCATGGAGCGAATCGAATCGATGTGGACAGACATGAACCTACTTGGACCTATGTGGAAACAGGTGGCCCTACAATGAGCTACGTGGACCTTCATTGAGAGATGTGGACCTACGAGGACATACATGGACGGACATGGACCTAAGTGTATCTACGTTGACCGAAGTGGATCTACGTGGTTCTACGTAGACAGATGTGGAAAGACAAGGAACGCAGTTTTCCTAGTAAAACGACATGGAATAACTTGAACATAATTAGATTTACGTAGACCGATGTGAAACTTACGTGGGCATATCTTGACCGATGTGAACTTACATGAACATTCGTGGACCTATGCGGAGCGATGTGAACCTATGTGCACCTTGAAGGACACATGTTAACATACGAGGATCTACAAGTCAGACGTGGACCGACATTGACATACATGGTCCAACGTGGACAGATGTGAACCAATGTGAACCGACGTGGGTCTTCGTGGACAGAGATGAATTCATGTGGACCTCGGTGGTAAGATGAAGACCTACGTGGACCTCTGTGTATAGACGGGTACTTTCATGAAACTATGTAGACAGATGTGGACCTACACAGATGCCCGAACGACACCTAGACAGATGCGCACAACACACATAGTCAGAAAACTGACCAAAATCCTAAACAGACTCCGGCCCGCATTCCTACATAGAATTCAACATAGAAAGATGCCCATGTACCCAGATGTATATGTAGGCCTATGTGGAGGTAAATAAAACTAGACAGACTTAAACAGAAATGAACATTTTCCCCATATTAATTTTATATAGCCTATATTATTGTTATTCCTTGAGGCCATATTTTCAGTATCATAATGATCTCTTTTGAAGGAGACTTTCTGAGGTTATATAGAAGTATACTTGATTTTACATTTTGTAAGAGAGGGAGAGAGTCAATGGGAATCATGTTTTATTCATTCATCTGATTTTTGAGTCTCCGATACTTTGTCATTTATGTGGTGCTGGTATACGAATCTGGGTCCTTGAATGTGCCAGGCAACTGCTCCACGTGCTGAGACACTACTAAAGGACCTACAATTATCTTTCAAATTCATGGTCCTAGCAATCAGCTTATAAATTTATTGCTTTTAATATAATCATCTAAGGGCAGGATCAGTCGTTCAGCATTTGTGGTGCGTGCCCTGCATCCTCCGGTACTCAAGTTCAAACCCCAGCACATGGACATGCTGAAGACTCGGGGCTACACAGGGCATATGAAAATCTTAATAAAATTCTTTCTCAATCTCTCACTGACCCTCTCTTTTGAAAAAAGAAAACAAAATTTTCTTTTTAAAATGTATCATCTGTAGGCAGTAACAATTTCCACTTCACATACTTCCTCAAACATTTTCCTTGACACGTTGAAATGAGTAAAACATCTACTACAATGTTTGGTAGATGAGACAATTCTGTGCAATTTTCCTGATCTAGATAGAATGTTTAACATTCAGAAGCATTTTGCTGTATGTTGTTTACAGATGTTCTTTATGGAGAAAGTTACCTGCATTTTCTGTTGTTAAGAGATTTTAATCTCTTACATGGACCTACGTGGACCGACACAGAAGAAGCGGTAATACATGCATGTACGTGTGGAGACATGGACCGATGTAGAAGAACCTGAACATACGTGGAGAAACGTGGACATAAGTGTACGTATGTGGCGAGATGTGGTCCTACCTGGATGCAGTTGGATAGAGGTGGACTTACACATATCTAAGTGGTCCTACATGAACATACCAGGACAGATGTGGAACAACGTGGACAGACGTGCGCCTACGTGGACAGACGGGAACGTTCGTATACTTTCGTGAACGGAAATGAACTATGTGCAACTCAGTGGAATGATGTGGGCCTACGTGGACCGACGTGTACAGATGCGTATTACGTGAAACGACATGGAGAGAGGTGAACCTAAAGAGTTGCATGCCCACCTATGTAGACAGATGCCCAACCAAATGCATAGACAGAAAACTGAACGCTCACCTAGAAAGACGCCCCCTCCCCCACGTAGTCAGTTTCCCACATCTACAATTACCCATGCAGACAAATGCATTCTAAGGTATATATAAACGTACACGTACATGAACTTACATAAAACGACGTGAAAAGAGGTGAACCTACACTAATGCCTTTCTAATAACACAGACTGATATTCACCCACCCATAAAGAAAGCATCCCCCTCGGCCCTGCAGACAGGTGAATGCCAACAGAACTAGACAGACCCTTTAGGACATGGTGACCATGAGAGATGTGCACAGAGACTAAGGACAAATAGAATGAGACCACGAACATGGGGGTCAGGAGACCAAGTCCACGAAACTGATTCCACAGCTACGCAGGCCAATGAGACAGATGCCAAGGACACGGCCTTTTCTTAGATGGATTGTACTGGGAACAGGGCCAAGGACAAAAGGCCATAGAGACTGAGGCAATGCACATTGGAGCCATGGGCACTGAGGCCATAGTAATGGAGGTTGGGGCAATGTCAACCAAAAAGACTGAGTAATGCAGACTGAGGTTACAGAGACCGACGTGACGGAGACCGAATCTACAGACAATTAATCAACAGAGACCGAGCATATGGACAGGAATCCACGGAGACCGATTCCATGGATGCGGAGGCCATGGAAACAGAGGTCACAGAGTCCGAGATCATGGAAACCGAGGCCACATTGACAGAAAGCCACATGTAGTGAGGCCACAGCTGCTGAGGCCACATGGACCGAGGCCTCGTGGACCGAGTCCCCGTACAATGATTCCAAGTGGACCGAGGCCACGGACACCGAGGCGATGGAAACCTTGACAAAGTGGACCGAAACAACTAGTCCAAGACCATTAGAGTCCGAGGCATGGTGCCCTTTGCGGATCTACATGGACATTCTTTGTCCTCTGATCACCAACTTGGGCAGTCATGAAATGACATAGACAGGCCTGAGCCACAACTAGCATGCATCTCTTGCTATGACCTCATTGCCGAAGCCCACGGACTCATGTCAGCCTCAATAATGCTGCAGCCATGATGTCCAAAATACTCAGTGCGCACCTTACGTGTCCCAGCTCCTGAATGATGTGGACCTACATGAGTATATGTGGACCTACCTGAGGAGACGTATACCTATGTGGGTGCACCTTCTCAGATATGGAACTTCATGGTCTTACATGGACCAATGTGGACAGACTAGGAGCTTTGTGGACCAACATGGACTGAAAAGGCCCTATGTGGACACACTATAACACATGCGTACCTACGTGGAATATCGAAGATGTACATGTGCTTACATGGACAGACGTGTCCCTCCATGGACCGAATCGAATCGATGTGGACGGACATGAACTTACTTGGACCTATGTGGAAACAGTTGGCCCTACAATGAGCTACGTGGACCTTCATTGAGAGATGCAGACCTACGATGACCTACATGGACCGACATGGACCTATGTGTACCTACGTTGACAGACGTGGATCTACGAGGACCTACTTGGACAGATGTGGATTACATGGAACCCAGTGTTCCTACGTAAAAGGACATGGAATAACATGAACGTAAGTAGATCTACATAGACCGATGTGAAACTTACGTGGACATATCTGGACTGACGTGAATGTACGTGAACATTCGTTGACCTATGCGGAGCGATGTGAACCTATGTGGACATTGATGGACAGGTGTGAACCGAGGAGCATCTACAAGTCATGCATGGACTGACATTGACCTACGTAGTCTACCGTGGACATACGTGAACCGATGTGAACCGACGTGGACCTTTGCGGACAGAGATGAATTCATGTGGACATCGATGGTAAGATGAAGGCCTACGTGGACCTCTGTGTACAGACGGGTACCTTCGTGAAACAATGTAGTCAGATGTGGACCTAGACAGATGCCCGATGCACACCTAGACAGATGCACACTCACACATAGAAAACCACCCAAAATCCTAGACAGATGCTGGCCCACGTACCTACATAGACTCCTACATAGACAGATGACCATGTACACAGATGTATACGTAGGCCTATGTGAAGGTAAATAAAAGTAGCAGATGTAAACTGGAAGGAAATTTTTCCCCATATTATATAGCCTATATCATTGTTATTCCTTGAGGCTATATTTTCATTCTCAGTATTATAATGATCTCTTTTGAAGAAGAGTATCTCAGGTTATACAGAAGTATACTTGATTTTTGCATTTGTAAGAAAGGGAGAGAGTCAATGGAAATCAAGTTTATTCATTCATCTGATTTTTGTGTCTCTGATACTTTGCGGTGTATGTGGTGCTGGGATATGAATCTGGGTCCTTGAATATGGCAGGAAACTGCTCCACCTGCTGAGACACTACTAAAGGACCTACAATTATCTTTCAAAATCATTGTCCTAGCGATCAACTTATAAATTTATTGCTTTTAACATAATCATCTAAGGGCAGGAGCAGTCGCTCGGCATTTGGGGTGCATGCCCTGCATCCTCCGGTACTCAAGTTCAAACCCCAGAACCATGGACATACTGATGACTCGGAGAAACACAGGGCACATGAAAATATTAATAAAATTCTCTCAATTTCTCACTGAACCTCTGTTTTGAAAAAAGAAAAGAAAATTTTCTTTTTAAAATGTATCATCTGTAGGCAGTAACAATTTCCACTTCACATACTTCCTCAAACATTTTCCTTGACACGTTGAAATGAGTAAAACATCTACTACAATATTAGGTAGATGAGACAATATTGGGCAATTTTGTCCTGATCTAGATGGAATGTTTAACATTCAGAAGCATTTTGCTGTATGTTGTTTACAGATGTCCTTTATCGAGAAGGTTACCTGTATTTTCTGTTTTAAGAGATTTTAATCTCTTACATGGACCTACGTGGACTGACACAGACAGATGCGGTCCTTCTTGCACGTACGTGGGCAGACGTGGACTGATGTGGAAGAAACTGAACAAACGTGGAGAAACGTGGACCTAAGTGTACCTATGTGGCGAGATGTGGTCCTACCTGGATGGACTTGGATAGAGGTGGACTTACAGATATCTAAGTGGACCTACATGAACATATGAGGACAGTTGTGGACCAACGTTTACAGAAGTGCACCTATGTGGACAGATAGGAATGGTCGTGGACTTTTGTGGACAGACATGAAATATGTGCAACTCAGTGGAATGATGAGGGCCTACTTGGAACTACGTGTACAGACGCGTATCTACGTGAAACGACGTGGAGAGAGCTGAACCTAAAGACATGCCTGCCCACCTAGTAGAAAGATGCCCACCCAAACGCATAGACAGAAAACCGAACGCTCACCTAGAAAGATGCCCGCTCCCCCACATAGTCAGTTGCCCACATCTACAGTTACCCATGCAGACAAATGCATTCTAAGTTATATATAAACATATACCTATGTGATCTTACATAAACCCACGTGAAAAGAGGTGAAACCACTAATGCCTGTCCACCAAAAAAGAATGATATTAACCCGCCCATGAAGAAAGCATCCCACTCGGCACCGCAACAGGTGAATGCCCGCAGAACTAGACAGACACCCAAGGACATGGTGACCTTGAGAGAAGTCCACAAAGTCTAAGGACAAATAGAACGAGACCACAAACATGGGGGTCAGGAGACCTAGTCCACGAAATGGATTCCACACCTACACAGGCTACTGAGACAGATACCAAGGACACGGTGTCTTTTTAGATAGAGATTACTGGGAACAGGTCTATGGACAAAAGGCCATGGAGACTGAGGCCACGCACATTGAGGCCATGGACACTTAGGCCACAGTCACGGAGTTCAGTGCAATGTCAACCAAAGAGACTGAATAATGCAGACTGAAGATACAGATACGTGACGGAGACTGAATTCACAGACAATTAATCAACAGAGACTGAGTATGCTGACAGGGAATCCACGTAGACCAATTCCATGGACACCGAGGCCACGGAAAAGGAGGCCACAGAGCCCGAGTTCACGGAAACTGAGGCCACGTTGACCGAAAGCCAGATGGAGTGAGACCAAGGAAGCCTAGGCCACGTGGACCGAGGCCTCGTGGACCGATGCCCCGGATAATGAGTCCAAGTGGAACGAGGCCACGGACACCGAGGCCATGTAAACCTTGACAAAGTGGACCGAGACATCTGGACCAAGGTCATTACATTCTGAGGAATGGTGCCTTTTGTGGATCCACATGGACATTCGTTGTCTTCCGATCACCAATGTGGGCAGTCATGAAATGAGATAGACAGGACTGCATACAACTAGCATGCAGCTCTTGCTATGACCTCAGAGCCGGAGACCACGGACCCATGTCAGCCTCAACAATGCTGCAGCCCTGATGTCCAAAATACTCAGTGCACACCTTATGTTTCCCAGCTCCTGAATGATGTGGATCTACACGAAATTATGTGGACCTACTTGAAGAGACTTAGACCTCTGTGGGTCACCTTCTCAGATGTTGAACTACTTGGTCTTACATGGACCAATGTGGAAGGACGAGGAGCTTTGTGGACCAACATGGACAGAAAAGGACCTCTCCGGACACAAGATGACACATGCGTACCTACGTGGAATATCGAAGATGTACATGTGCTTACGTGGACAGACATGTCCCTCCATGGAGCGAATGGAATCGATGTGGACAGACATGAACCTACTTGGACCTATGTGGAAACAGGTGGCCCCACAATGAGCTACGTGGACCTTCATTGAGAGATGCGGAACTATGATGACCTACATGGACCGACATGGACCTAAGTGTACCTACATTGACAGATGTGGATCTACGTGAACCTACGTGGACAGATGTGGACCCACACAGATTGCAGTGTTCCTACATAAAAGGACATGGATTGACATGAACATAAGTAGATCTACATAGACCGATGTGAAACTTATGTGGACATATCTGGACATGGTGACCATGAGAGAAGTTCACAGAGACTGAGGACAAATAGAATGAGACCACGAATATGGAGGTTAGGAGACCGAGTCCACGAAGCGGATTCCACAGCAAAGCAGGCCACTGAGACAGATACCAGGGACATGGCGTCTACTTAGATGGAGAGTACTTAGAACAGGGCCATGGAAAAAGGCCAAGGAGACTGTAGCCACAAACACGGAGGTCACGGACACTGAGGACACAGTCATGGAGGTCAGGGAAATGTCAACGAAAGAGACTGAGGAATGCAGACCGAGGTTAAGGAGACCGATGTGACGGAGACCAAATCTACAGACAGTGAATCTATTGAGCCCGAGGATACGGACAGGGAATTCATGAAGACCGATTCCATGGATGCGAAGGCCACTGAAACAGATGCCACAGAGCCGTAGGTCACAGAAACCTAGGGCACGTGGACCGAGGCCTCGTGGACTGTGGCCATGGACACCGAGAGAATGGAAACCTTAACAAAGTGGACTGAGACAACTAGATCAAGGCCATTACCGTCCGAGGCATGGTACCCTTTGTGGATCTATATGGACATTCTTTGTCCTCCGTCACCAATGTGGACAGTAATGAAATGGCATTGACACGCCTGAGCCACAACTAGCATACAGCTCTTGCTATGACCTCATTGCCGGAGCCCACGGACCCATGTCAGCCTCAACAATGCTGCAGCCCTGATGTCCAAAATACTCAGTGTGTACCTTATGTGTCTCAGCTCCTGAATGATGTGGACCTACATGAATATATGTGGACCTACCTGAAGAGACGTAGACCTATGTGGGTGTACCTTCTCAGATGTGCAACTACATGGTCTTGCATGGACCAACGTGGACAGACGAGGAGCTTTGTGGACCAACATGGACAGAAAAGGCCCCATCTGGTCACACGATGACATATGCGTACCTACGTGGAATATCGAAGATGTACATGTGCTTAGTGGAACAGACGTGTCCTTCCATGGAGCGAATTGAATCGATGTGGACAGACATGAACCTACTTGGACCTATGTGGAAACAGGTGGCCCTACAATGAGCTACGTGGACCTTCATTGAGAGATGTGGACCTGCGATGACCTACATGGACCGACATGGACCTAAGTGTACCTACGTTGACAGACGTGGACCTACGTGGACAGATGTGGACAGAAAAGGAACACAGTTTTCCTACGTAAAAGGACATGGAATAACATGAACGTAAGTAGATCTACATAGACCGATGTGAAACTTACGTGGACAATCTGGATGATGTGAACATATGTTAACTTTCGTGGACCTATGGGGAGCGATGTGAACGTATGTGGACCTTGATGGACAGATGTGAACCTAGGAGGATCTACATGTCAGACGTGAACCGACGTTGACATAGGTAGTCCAACGTGGACAGATATGAACCAATGTGAAATGACGTTGAACTTCATGGACAGAAAAGAATTCATGGGGACCTCGGTGGTAAGATGAGTGCCTACGTAGAAATCTGTGTACAGACTGGTACCTTCGTGAAACTATGTAGACAGATGTGGACCTACACAGATGCCAGAACGACACCTAGACAGATGCGCACCCACACACATATTCAGAAAACCGCCCGATATCCTACACAGATGCCGGCCCGCGTCCCTACATAGACCCCTACATAGACAGTAGCCCATGTACACAGATGTATAGGTAGGCCTACATGAAGTTAAATAAAACTAGACAGATGTAAACAGAAATGAACATTTACCCCACATTAATTTTATATATCCTATATCATTGTTATTCCTTGACGCCATATTTTCAATCTCAGTATCATAATGATCTCTTTTGAGGGAGACTTTCTGAGATTATATGGAAGTGTACTTGATTTTTACATTTTGTAAGACAGGGAGAGAGTCAATGGGAATCAAGTTTTATTCATTCATCTGATTATTTTGTCTCTGATACTTTGTCGTGTATGTGGTGTTGGGATACGAACCTGGGTCCTTGAATGTGCCAGGCAACTGCTCCACCTGCTGAGACACTTCTGAAGTACCTACAATTATCTTTCAAAATCATAGACTCAGCAATCAGCTTATAAATTTATTTCTAATAATATAATCATCTAGTTGCAGGAGCGGTCACTCAGCATTTGTGGTGCGTGCCCTGCATCCTCTGGTACTCAAGTACAAACCCCAGCACCATGGACATGCTGAAGAGTTGGAGCAACACAGGGAACATGAAAATCTTAATAAAATTTTTCTCAATCTCTCACTGACCCTCTTTTTGAAAAAAGAAAAGAAAATTTTCTTTTTAAAATATATCATCTATAGTCAGTAACAATTTCCACTTCACGTACTTCCTCAAACCTTTTCCTTGACATGTTGCAATGGTTAAAACATCTACTACAATGTTCTATAGATGAGACAATACTGGGCAATTTTGTCCTGATCTAGATGGAATGTTTAACATTCAGAAGGATTTTGCTGTATGTTTTTTACCGATGTCCTTTATCGAGAAAGTTTCCTGTATTTTCTGTTGTTAAGAGATTTTAATGTCTTATATATACCTACATGGACCAATGCAGACAGATGTGGTACTACATGCACGTACATGGGCAGACGTGGACCGATGTGGAAGAACCTGAACATACGTGGACAAATGAGAACCTAAGTGTACCTACGTGGTGAAATGCGGTCCTAACTGGATGGATTTGGATAGAGCTGGACTACAGATATCTAAGTGGACCTACATGAACATTAGAGGACAGATGTGGACCAACGTGGACAGATGGGTGCCTACGTAAACAAACTGCAATGGACGTGGACATTCGTGGACAGACATGAACTATGTGCAACTCAGTGGAATGACGAGGGCCTACGTGGACCTACGTGTACAGACGCGTATCAACGTGAAACGACGTGGAGAGAACTGACCTAAAAAGATGCCTGCACAACAACGTAGAAGATGCCCACACAAAAGCTTAGGCAGAAAACCAAAAGCTCAACTTGAATAACACCTGCACGCCGACATAGAGAGTTGCCCACATATAGAGTTACCCATGCTGACAAATGCATTCTAAGTCATACATAAACGTATACGTATGTGATCTTACATGAAACAACGTGAAAACATGTGAACTTACAATAATGCCTGTCCACCAGCAAAGACTGATATTAACTCGCCCACGAAGAAAGCATCCCACTCAGCTACGCAGACAGGTGAATACTAGCAGAACTAGACAGATACCCAAGGACATGGTGACCATGAGAGAAGTCCACAGAGACAAAGGATAAATAGAACAAGACCACAAACATGGGGATCAGGAGACCAAGTCCACAAAGCGGATTCCACAGCAACGCAGGCCACTGAGACAGATGCCAAGGACACGACATCTACTTAGATGAAGAATACTGGGAACAGGGCCATGAACAAAAGGCCACGGAGACTGAGGCCATGTACAAGGTGGCAATGGACATTGAGGACACAGTCATGGAGGTAGGGGAAATGTCAACCAAAGAGACTGAGGAATGCAGCCCGAGGTTACGGAGACCGACGTGAAAGAGACAAAATCTACAGATAGTGAATCTACAGAGACCGATGATACGGACAGGGAATCCATGGAGATTGATTCCATGTATGCAAAGGCCACTGAAACAGATGCCACAGAGGAAGAGGTCACAGAAACTGAGGGCACGTGGGCCGAGGCCACGTACACCAAGGCCACGGAAACCTTGACAAAATGGACCGAGACAACTAGACCAAGGCCATTACCGTCCAAGGCATGATGCCCTTTGCGGATCTACATGGACATTCTTTGTCCTCCGATCACCAACGTGGGCAGTAATGAAATGACATAGACAGGCCTCAGCCAAACTACCATGCAGCTCCTGCTATGACCTCAGAACCGGAGTCCACCGTCCCATGTCAGCCTCAACAATGCTGCAGCCCTGATGTTCAAAATACGCAGTGCGCACCTTATGTGCCCCAGCTCCTAAATGATGTGGACCTACATGAATATATGTGGGCCTACCTGAGGAGACGTAAACCTATATGGGTGCACCTTTTCAGATGTGGAACTATGTGGTCTTACATGGACCAACGTGGACAGACAAGGAGCTTTTTGGACCAACATGGACAGAAAAGGCCCTATCTGGACACACGATGACACATGCGTACCTACGTGGAATATCAAAGATGTACATGTGATTACGTGGACAGACGTGTCCCCCCATGGAGCGAATTGAATTG
>PVKS010028953.1:0-25830 GCA_004027875.1 Aplodontia rufa
AAACCCAAACAGAAATGATTGTCTATAGAACTTGGACTTTGAATATTTTTTGATTAGTATTTTCGATTTACACTGCTTCTCCTAGACCCTCCTATGATTGGCAGATAAATGCAAGCAAACAGTTAAGATTGTGGATGTTCTAAGGGCTTAAATACAATCTTAATTTTAAAATTTCTCAGGAGAAAATCTCTGACAATCATCACTAAGAAGAAGCAAGAGGACGTCACTTCATCCTCTGATGGAGGTTGATGGTCAGAGTTCTGTATGCGAGGGGAGCAGTGACCAGCAGAAGTGGAGGCTGTGACTGCATGTTCAGTGCCTTCTTCACACCCTGGATTTTGCCAGTCTTTGGGAAATGAGGCTTTAACTCAACCAGTGCCTGGCACAGGACCATGACAATGATCCCCAGAACAGGGATGATTCCATCTGCAGACTTTAAAGAGATCAAAACACACCCTAGATGTGGGTGTAAACATCAGCAATAGAACAGCAAGCAGGTGTAAAACCTGCAGCACCCGCCATAGAAAGACTCATCTTCCTCAAAACTTGAAAGGAAGCCTAAAAAATGCCCTATACTCAGTAACCATAAGATAAAGTAGTATCAGTATTAACACACCTAGTGAGGGTGTCTTAAAAATACAGAGCAATGTTAGGTTTCCATGTAAACTGATAATTTTTGAGACTTTTAATTTTGACAGATTTTTTGTGTGAAAGTGAATAACAACTCAATACATCAATGACAACAGACATCACTCTCTAATTTTTATGGTTTAATTGTCATCCAATATGGTGATTCTATGTCTTAAGATCTATTGAGACTGAAAATAAAATCACTCAGATATTTAAGATTAAGAAATTAATTTCAAAATAAATATCAATTTGTCAGGATCAGACTGATCTAGATTTTAACCAGTTTTCACATAAAATGGAAGGGGATAGGAGGCTGGAGCAGTGGATCAATAGTTATGGCACCTGCTTGGCATGGGCAAGGACGCAAGTTCAAACCTCAGCACCATATACACAACCAAATGTCGGAGCAATGAAAGACACATGAAAATCTAAATAAAAATTGATTCTCTCACTCTCTCTCTAAAAAATAAAAAGGAAAGAGTATGCTAACATCAACTTTAAGAAGATATAAACATTAGGTTTAAATGTAAACAGTGTGACTGGTACTGGTTTACTTAACTAAGGGATGGCAAGAAGAGGGAAGAGAAGAAGACACTACTGTCAGAGCAGTGAAGAACAACAAAAACAAAGGTATTGAAGAACATAACCACAATGTTTCTACACATCATGCTAACATTTTTTGTACTATAATATACTCCCGTTCATAATCTTCAACAAGAAAACAGTGTGGTATGGTGAATGGAATTGGAATAATGAGGACAAGGATATCTGACAATTCTAACCTTTTTGACAACTGTGTGATCTTGGGCAAACAACTTTAACTTCTTTTACCCAAGTTTTCAATCTCTAAAATGAAAAGATTCAGTGGAATTTTCTCTGATTAATTCTAGCACCAAAAATATATGGTAGAGTTGATGTTATTACATAATAAATACTGCAATAACTGTCCATTTATTCCTAGTTGTAAACTCTAGTACTTAGAAAACATCGAGATATGCCAGTCCACACTTATAATTACTGCAATTTGAGAGACTGAGGCAGGAGGATGGCAAGTTCAAAAGAAGCCTTGGCAACTTAGTGAAGCCCTAAGCAACTTAGCAAGACCCTGTATGAAAAGAACAAAAACAAAACAAAACAAAACAAACAATCCTAAAATAGGTTAGTGATGTGGCTCAGTGGTTTAGCACCCTGTATTCAATCCCTGGTAAAGATACAAAACATAACAAAACAAAACAACAAAACAACAAACCACACAAAATTACAATTTAATTTTTGTGTCAATATTTTTAAAGACATTAATCGAGTAGTAAATGCTGTGGGATCAGCTGTTATCTATTTCAAGTCTTGCTGATGCTAGCAGGTGCCTATTTCAAGCATCAGCATTCTGCTAATAAATAAAACATTTTCATTAAGGTGAATGAATACGTTTAGTTTACATTTAATTTTGGGCTCAAAGAGATAGTTTTTGCTTTTCCTTTTATTTTTTAATTGAAAATATATGTCCAATTATTTTAAGGGATGGGATGGGATGGGGTCCATAATGGAATGCTAATGGCATATGATATTAGGATTTTGTATTATAGCCTCACAACTAGGTAATGAAAACAATTAGAATTTTATTCTCTTTTACAATGTTTAAATTCTTCACTTATACCCACTACTATTTGTTGTCTTATATGAGGTCTCGAATATTACCAATAGGCTAACAATATTCAAAACATTCTATTGTAATTTAATGGTGGGTGACAAACTTCACATTTAGCCACTAAATAAGAATGATGTTAAGGTAAGATAAATTTTTTGTGTTAGAACTTGAAAAATATAAGTAATCTGATGCTATCTAGTTGTATTTGGCAAGTGTTTTATTGGAAATAAATACTTGATCATGTCTTTATACTCAGTTTAATGTGCTTTTATAAAATATATGACTAATAACTTTTTTAATATCCACTATATCAAAGAGGCATTTAATATGCATGATTTATCTAATCAAGATGGGCATACAGATAATTTCTTGCACTCTTTTTGTATAGATGATGTATTTGAGCATATTTGAAAGTGTGTTAAGCAACTTAAAGAATTTGCAAATTGTTATTGTTTTTTTTTAAAGAGAGAGAGGGACAGTGAGAGAGAGAGAGAAAGAGAGAATCAATTTTATTTAGTTTTTCATGTGGCTTTCATTGCACCAACACTTTTGTTGTGTACATGGTGCTGGGGTTTGAACCTGCCTCCACATGTATGCCAGGCAAGCACTGTAAACATTGAGCCACTGCTCCAGCCCATTATGATTAAATATTGGCATGGTTTTTCCAATTTCATTTTTTGAGTGCAATGTATTTTAGTAGTATATTATAATTGTGTGTAAATTCTTAATAATTGTGTAACTGAGTAAAAACTATATAAAGTTCATATGCCTTGTCTTTTCAATAGTATTTTAATACATTTCTAGGGTTGGTGTTTATGGAGAGGCAAATAGTATATTGTTTTAAATGCTTAACCATTTGGATACAATGAATCTGTTTAAAACTTAGCAAGGCTCTTTCTCAAAATAAAGAAATTTTTAAAAATGGGGGGCTGGGAATGTACTCAGTGCTTACCTAACTTGTGTAAGGCCCTTGGTTCAATCCCTAGGACTACAAATTTGTCTCCTATTTTTCATTGTAAAAATGACTTATAAAAGTGTTATGGTTTGCGCCTTATGACCCAGCTATCCCACTTCTGAGTATTTTCCCAAAAGAGTTAGAATCAGCATATTATAGAAATACGGTTTCATCAATGTTTATAGCAGCTCAATTTACTATAGCTAGACGATGGAACCAATCCAGATGCCCCTCACTCGACTAGTGGATACAAAAACTTTGGTACATATATACAATGGAATACTATTCAGCCATTAGAGAAAATGATATTATGGCTTTTGAAGCCAAATGGATGCAGATGGAAAAAATTATGCTAAGTGAAGTATCCCAATCTCAGACACCCAAGGGCTGAATGTTTTCTCTCATTTGTGGAAGCTAGAATACAACTGGAAACAGTATGTTAGATGGCTAAGCTAATAATAACCTCAAAATGTATGGATTTTTACACAAACAGGGAGAACCTTGCCTAGGATACCTGGAGACATAGGGAGGGAGGCAGCGAGGTGGGAGGGATTAGGAAGGATATCTAGGAGACTGAAGGGAGGGAGTATGAGGGAATCATCTCAGAAGGAGATCTCCGACCTCCACAAGAAGTCCCTATGGTTCCCCCAAAAGAACCATAGGGAGCCCAAGGGGGGCAACCATGACATGGCATCAGCCTTGGCTATGTAAATATACATTCGTTCTTGATTGTTTGATAACAATTCTCCCTCAATTGTAAGTCCATAGTCAAACTAATAAAAAAAAAAGTGTTATGGTTTGGATCTAGTATGTTACCCAATGAGTTAAACAATGCATTAATTTTCAGAGGTGAAAGGACTGGATCATGAGGGCTTTGACCTCATCAGTGGATTAATCCACTATGGATTAATAATATGAATGGATCACTGGGAAATGCTGTAAACTGTAGGCAAGTGGGGCACTGTTGGAGGAAATAGGTCACTGGGAGTATGATCTTGGGGATTTTATTTGTCCCTGGGCTCTTCCTGTTTTCCTCTCTCTCTCTCTCTCTCTCTGTCCTCTCTCTTTCTTTCCCTTCTTGACTGCCATAAGGTGAGCTGGTTATTTCCACCACATCTTTCCATGATGATGTCCTGCCTCATCTCTAAAGGTTGGAGCAATGGAGATGGCCAACCATGGACTGAATCCTCTGAAACCATGAACCAAAATAATCTCCTCATGTAAGTTGTTCTTGTTAAGTATTTTGGTCAGAACAATAAAGAGCTAGCTAACACAAATAATATTTATAATATTTCTACATATTTTATCAAGTAATTATTCTGCACTGGAAATATTATTCATCTCATATTCAAAAAATACTATAAGATAAATACAGAACTATTAACATCCAATTTGACAGGTCAAAAAGATGAGACTAAAAGAAGTCAAGTATTTGGCTTAAAGTCACTACTAAGTTAGCAATAGAACTTAAATCTAAACACAGAGTCATGGGGCTTCAGAACCCAAGTTCTTAACTAAAGTTCTTTGTAGGATAAGACCCATGACATTAACTTTATTCTCACTACCTTTATACATGCACAGTAAGTTGCTTAGATTACAGCCTGTAGTTAATAGTGAGAACAGTGTCTGCTGTCCAGCTTCTCTGCTAAGATTCTGTATTATGAATGATTTCCTCATGTCAGGTTGCTGCACTCAGTCTCATGACATGTAAGCAAAAATAAAGTGACATATTATAGTGAACTGCAAGTTTGTATTTAAGAAGAAACTCATAGTAAAAACAATATTCACAGATAGGGTTTTAATCCAAAGTAGAATCCTTGCTTACCTTTTCTACATCTCCCAGGCCCTCAGTGTCAAGCAGAACTAGGGCATGGTCTGGTTTCTCTGGATGAAGCACACACCACATCCAGATTCCTTTGGTGTGAGACTGCACTGTGGAGCCCAGAGAGAAGCCTGTGAAGCATACAGCAGATAAGTTGGATGGAGTTTTAATAGGTTCTGGAAATTGTGATAAAAGCATAATCAAGGGTAAGAGAGAACAAACCATAGTCAGTGTTGACTGATTTTAATTATAGTCAGAGAAACTAAGATTAGACTATCCAAAACATGAAAAAATTCAACTTTTTCATAATAACAAAAATTCAACAAATTAGAAATAGGAGGAAACTACCTCAATACAATAAAAGCCATATATAAAAATCCATATCCATCATTATATTCAATGGTAAAAGACTGAAAGCTTCCCCTTAAAATCAGAAAGAAGAAAAGGGTTCTTACTTTGGCCATTTGTGTTCAACATAGTATCCAAAGTGATTAGGCAAGAAAAGGAAATAGAAGTAATGTAAGTTGGAAAGGAAAAAGTAAATTATCTCTGTTAACAGATGGCATCATCTGATATGTAGAAAACATAAAGTATTCCACCAAGCACTGATAGACCTAAAGTGAATTGAGCAAAGTTGCTGCATATAAAATCAATCTGCTGAAATTAATAGCATTTTTGTACACTAATAATGAACAGCCTGAATAAGAAATTGAGAGAACCATTCCATTTATAATAACATCAAGAGACTAACGTACTTAGAATAAACTACCTATGAATAAACTTAAGGCATGAATACTGAGAATTACAAAACACTGTTGAAAGAAATTCAATAAGACATGAAATAATTAGAGACACATCCTTTCTTAATGGCCAGGAGGATTTGATGTTCCTGAGATGTCATTACTATTCAAAGTGGTACATTCCAGGAATCCCTATCAGGATTCCAAGAAATTATTAAAAGTAGAAATGCACACCCTAATTTAAATATGAAATCTCAAGAAATTCAAAATAGCCTCCCAAAATAAACTTTAAAAGTAGTATAAATTCGGAGGTATCACGCTTTCTGAAATCTGACACTTGCTACAGAATTGCAGTAAGCAAAACACTGTGGCACTGGCACCAAAACACTCACATAGAGTCATAGAATAGAACTGATAGTCCACTAATTATGCCTATTATATATATGATTGAATGATTTTCATAAGTCTGCCAAGATCATTCAGTGAAGAAGGGACAGTCTCTTCAACAAATGATAACAGGAACAGTGAAGAAAGGCAAGGAAAAAAGAAGCAGAAGTTGTTGTTGGACTGTTACCTTATCCCACTCAAAAATTAACACAAAATAGATGAAAGACCTAAATATTAGAGCTAAAACAATAAAACCTGTGAAAGAAAACTTAGGTTAAAAGCTTCATGTCATTGGAATTGACAGTGATTTTATGTTAAATATGTATCTGAGAAGGGTTTAATGCCCAGAATATAGAAAGAATTCCTACAATGAAACACAAATAACCAATTGAATCTAAAAATGAAGAAAGATGTGAACAAATATTTCTACAAAGTAGATTTATAAATGTCCAATAGTGAATGAAAAGAGACCCAACATCACTAGTCATTTAGGGAACTATAAGTTGAAATCAGAAGATATTACTTCACACCATTAGATTGGCCAGTATCAAACAGCAGCAACAGCAATAGCAACAAACAGAAAATAACAAATGTTGGCAAGGATGTAGAGCAATTAGAACATTTATGCATTTCTGATGGTAACTTAGGATGGTGCAGGCAGCATGGAAAGTGGTATAATGATTCCTTAAGAAATTAAACAGAATTTCCATATGTGTCAGCAATTCCACTTCTGGATGTACACCCAGAAGAATTGAAAGCACAGACATGAACAGATATTTTTGCATCCATGTTCATATCAGCATTACTTCTAATGGCCAAAATGTTGAAACAATCTAAGTCTTCACCTATGGATGAACAGATAAACAAATTGATATGCACATACAATTATTATGGCTTAAAATGAAAGGGAATTTGATACATATTATCGCATGGATGAATCTTGAAGACCTTATACTAAGTGAAAGAAGTCAGGCACAAATGGACAGATTTTGTATGATTCCACTTAAATGATGTTCCAAGAGTAGTCAAATTCATAGACATATAGAACAGTGGGGGGAGATGGCTGAATAGGGAGTTTTTATTTAACTTCTCTTGGGGAAGTTAAGATAATAGTAGAGATGGATGGAGGGAAGGCTACACAAAAGTGAATTAAGGCCTTGGAATTGTACATCAGCCAAGGAATTGGTCAAAACTATCAAGAGAACCTACAGAATGGGAAATAGTCATGGCCTGTGATTCCTCCAACAGGGAACTAATATCCAAAATTTACAAAGAACTCAAAAAACTTAATATCAAAACCACAAACAATCCAATCAAGAAATAGGCCAGAGAACTAAACAGAAACTTCTCAACAGGAAATCTAGCAAGCAATGAATACATGAGAAAGTGTTATAAATCACTAGTAATCAGAGAAATGCAAATCAAAACTACATTAAGATTTCACCTCACTCTAGTCAGAATGGCAAAGATGAAGGATATAAACAATTACCAATGCTAGAAGGGTTGTGAGGAGATAGGAACACTAGCACACTGTTGGTGGAACTGCAGACTAATACAGCCACTGTGGAAAGCAGTGTATAGACTCCTCAAAAAATTAGGATTGGATCCACCACATGAATCAGCTATCCATGTTCTGGGTATTTTCCCAGAGGAGTTATAATCAGTACCTTAGAGCAACACAGCAAAATCTATGTTCATAGCAGCTCAATTTACAATAGCTAAATTATGGAATCAACCCAGATGCCTCTCACTGGATAAATGTATCCAAAAGCTATGATGTGTGTGTATGTCTCACACACACACACACACACACACACACACACACACACAAAATGGAGTTCTACTCAGCAATTAGAAACAACAAAATAGTGTTCTTCAAAGGTAAATAGATGGCAATGTAAAAAATCATGCTGAGCAAAGTAAACCAAACCCAGAGACTCAAGGTACAATGTTTTCCCTTATTTCTAGAGGCTAGAACAAAACCCAGGCTTGGGTGAAAGATTGCCAGATTCACGTATTAGACCCAGCAAATGTTTAGCAACACATTATCTAGGGGAACCATAGATACGTGGGGTCAGGGGGAGAGGCCTGGTGAGAAGAAAGGGAGGGAAGATAGAGAGAGATCTACGGAGACAATAAACAATGTAGCATACTCTTTACATCCTTGAGGATCCAAATAATACTTATGCAATCATTTCATTCTGGAAAATTCACAATCTAAGCAATTATATCAGTTGTAGGGGGGAAATGTTGAAAAATGAGGAGACTGGGGTGTGGGCAATATGGGGGTACTCTGCTTTGTTTAGAACGAACCATATGCATATCATATTGTTACTTTATATGCATTTATGATTAAATAATAACTCAACTCCTTATTTAAAATAAAAAATAAATACAAGGATTTCAAAGGGTAATTTTATGTTATGTAAATTTTCAACAATGAAAAATAGTAATATAAACTGAATCTTTAACTTAAAAGTTAGTGGAAGATTTCTTTTACTATATGAACTTTTTAATAAAAGTCTTACAGTTTATTGTGCTTTAATATAATACAAATTAATTGCTCTTAATACTGCCTTCCTCCTTGGAAAAGACATATGCACTTTTTTATTGTTCTTTTTTAGGGAGAGAGAAAGAAAGGAGAGTTAAAGAGAGAACAATTTTATTTAATTTTTCATCTAGTTTTGCTTTTTGTGAAACTTCATTGTGGAGATGGTGTGGAACTTTGTACCAACACCCTCATGCATGCCAGGCAAGCACTGTAACCACTGAGCCACTGCTCCAATCCCTCAATTGTGCCTTTAAAAGGGAAACTAAAGGGGCTGGATGGTGGATCAGTGGTTCGAACCTCAGCACCACATGCACAACTAAGGGTCAGAGAAACAAAATCTAGATGAAAACATAAATAAACTTGACTCTCTTTTTCTCTCTTTTTTTAAAAAAAGTGAAAATAAAGATAAAAGGGCAACTAATGCAAAGTTAGTGAGCCTATTCTTATCCCCTAGAACAGAGTGAAGATAAAAAGCCCAAGTGTGAATAACAGATTAGCTTTACTGTCCCTCCTGGACTTGTCCCTGGCTGGATCCCAACAGCACAGGTGGAGACAGGGCTAGGTGGAGCTTTGCTGGTGGCACTCACCCGTTTTCTTCCCAGCCAGCTTGTTCATCAGGTAGGATTTGCCAGTGCGGTAGAGGCCCACGATGGCCACCACCACCACAGGCTGTGTGATGGTTGACAGGATCTGCAGGGCTTCCTGGTTGGCAATCAGTTGCCCTTTAATGTTCTGTATGAGGCACATGGGGCCTGGCATGTGGATCTCTGAAGCCATGTCCAGGTGTGTCTGCAAGGAAACAGGTGGAATATTTTAAAATTTCTAGTCTTGTGCAATCAGAAGGTAGAGACAAAATTCCCCCTCAGGAACTAAAGTTTTGTGTGCAGCAACAAGATAGATGAGGGGGCTGGAGCAATGGCTCAGCGGTTATGGCGCTTGTCTGACATGTGTGAGGACTCAGGTTCAAACCCCAGTACCACATACACAATGAAGTGTCGGAGCAACGAAGACCACATGAAAAACTGAATAAAAATTCTCTCTGCCTCTCCCTCTCTCTCACTGTCCCTCAATCTTTAAAAAACAAAAAAATAAAAAACAAGATTGATGAGGAAAAACCAGTATAATTTTAGAAAGTTATGAAAGTGTTGTCAAAGTAATTCATCTGAAAAATGCTGGTGTAACAATAACTCATCAACATTTAACTGTACTTACAACCCAAATATTTTATTTAATTTATCATAGAAAACTTTCCTTGAATTCCTATTTAAAAGTTTACATTAGACATAAAATGGAAAAAAGAATAGGATTCAGAGAATTCATTTTCTACTCTGCTATGTTTAAAAAATTAAATGTTGATTTATTCATTCGTTAATTCTTAAAATCAATGAAGACTTTCATGGATAAATGTTACACTGTTTCATGTATGACCCTAGCATCATTCCCAAACATTTTAAAATTTATTTATTTCCTGCAACCCAAGCACTTATGCTTATTGCAATGGAATGAGGATCATGAACTCATATTCTAGAAATGTATTTTGCATATCTTATGAAAATCCATGACTCTGGAACATAGGGCCTTTCCTGGGAAGCTGCTCAGCAGCACCCAGAAACTTAAGCTTGATGAGCTTCACTGTAAATTAGCCTGAACTCAGTGGATGTGTGTACAATTACAAACACCGGAAGTTGTTAAAAATGACTGAAAATAGGATCAAGAAATCAGGAAGCATATCAAGAAAGCTGGACAGGAAGTTGTTTAAAAAAATCTCTTTTTCCAACCACAGATTTTAGGTTCTCAGTTTTGTTCTGTTTTTCCATTTGGCAGAGGAGAGGAAGGAAATATGGAAAGAGGAAGAGCAGGAATGGAGGAGATGGAAGCCAAGGAGCTGAAAAGAAGAAAGAGTGGTTAGATATGAAGGTGGTTAGTGAGGCTGGAGCCTGCCGAGGAATTCAGGGGCAGTCTCCGGAAAGCAGGAAAATTTTCATGAGTTCCTGGGGAGGCAGGACAGGCAAAAGCATCGCCTCATTGCTGCACTACAGGAGCTTCTTCAGGGAAAGCCCTTGCCAATTGCAGGAGGAAACTCTGCTGGTGAAGGCTAAGGAGTGATGGGCACCAGGAGATGAGAGAGTCTGTACCACATCTGAAGGAGGAAATCCCCCTTGAAGCCAAGTTCTGATATATGATTAGACAATATTGCTGCTCCATGTGCATGCAGGAATACACCTTGACATATAATCCTCTCTCCACAATAGTCAAATTTCAATTAAATTTAAGTGAGAATGCCTAATTTTTCTGAAACATTCAAAAAACAAAACCCAAAACTCAACAATTCATTTCTCTGCAGAAAATCTAGGGTGATCTCAGGAATGAAAAAGTAGTTTAATTTGAAGAATTGTAAGAATGTAAGACCATTTCTATATCTTGAAAATTAATCTTGAATTAACATCAATGAACATTTTAAAGGGGTATAAGGGAATATGAAAATGTGCCCAAATGTCATTCTGGGAGCTCACTTCAGTTTGCTCATCAATGAGTTGGAGTTGGCTAAGACCTGGAGTTCCTCCTTGTACTCAGGGGAAGGTGTTGTAGCTTCACTCAGCTTCTCCAGGCTGGATGACTTCCAATACAGAGAGGAGGGGTATAATACTCTTGTCATGTACCTCAATGTCTCCAAACACAGGGCAGCTAGGTTTCCAAGGACCCCTGATCCCCTGGAACCACAATGTTCTGGAACCACACTGATGAGTTTGTTCTCACACTGGCTCCCTAACAAACAGAAGTGTGAAATAGGCAGTGCCCCTCCCATAGACTCTGGTGTGACTCATTGTGAAAAGATAAGAACATGAAGATATTCATGCCTTCAGTTTTACTGTGCTCTTTTTAAGTCTCATTTTAAAACTTATTCCTTATTCTAAAAAGGAAAGAAAGAAAGAAGAAGAAAGAAAGAAAGAAAGAAAGAAAGAGAAAGAAAGAGAAAGAAAGAAAGAAAGAAAGGAAGAAAGGAAGAAAGGAAGAAAGAAGGAAGGAAGGAAGGAAGGAAGGAAGGAAGGACGGAAGGAAGGGAAGTAAAGTGCATTGCTCTCTTGGCCTTTTTTGCTCTGAACTCCCTATTTTCTCTTTGATCTTAACAACCCACTTCTTATTGCTGTTCTTTCCTTCTCATGAAAAGAACCTACTGGGAGCCCCTTCATTTTTTCAGCTGCAGCAGCAGCAGTAGCAGCAATAACATCAGTAGGGGTGAGCAGGCTCCAGAAGTGACCATGGTAATTTAATTATGTCCCTAGTCAACATGACAGTGTCCACAATGAGAAAGATACTTCCAACACACCCTCAATTCAGACTATGTCCACTGATGCCTAATGCAACATAAGCCCAGTAGTGGCACTTAGGGACATGATGCCCTTAGGTTGAAGCACCAGATTTCAGCAGAATTTTTTTGTCCCACTGCATTGGCTCAGTGGTCACAGAACTTGCCTGGCATTTGCAAGGATGTGGGTTAGAACCCCAGCACCACATACACAATAAAGGGTCAGAGCAACGAAAGCCACATGAAAACTAAATAAAAATAAAACTGATTCTCTCACTCTCTCTCTCTCTCTCACTGTTCCTTTCCCTAAAAATTAATTAATTAATTAATTGAATAAAATTAAAAAACTCTTCCTATACCTTCCCCAGCTTAATGGGCTCCTGCCCTGACCAAAGATGCCTTAGAGCTGGAAGAGACAGCTTCTTACCTGTTCTTCCTGTTCAGTGTGGATGGACTGATTTCTCTCACTTCTCTGCCTCTTATTGAATGGCTGGGCTTTTATTTCACTCTCCGGTGTTGTGCCCTGGATTTCCCTGAGTGACTGAACACTGAAAAGTATAGCAACCTTTATCATGAATTTAGAGGATTGTGAAACTGAAAGTACTTATTCCAAGAAAGTGAACTAACACCATAAAAGGGATCTCCAGCACGTGCTAGTGGGTAGGTTTGACAGGATTTCTCAACCAGGATCTTCAAACATTTTATTATTTTAAAAACCATTTTTAAACATGTCTATTAGACATAGAATGAAATGGAATGCTTCCCAAGATGAGGAGTCTGTTCAAGCATCCTAGAATGAGAAAGCAGCATATTATTTTTAAAGTCTAATTTCCTAAACTAATAGACTCACTCATGGCGGAGCTGGTTGCTCTTTTAGAGCTGCAGTGTGTGAGAAAACGTGCAAGTCTTACACCTCTTGAACATCCAGCTCCTGGTACGTGTCCTCCTCACGCAGTCAGCTCAGGGCCCTCTGCACCGTAGAAGTTCCACACCCAGTGCTGACTGCTTTACATGGAGTGTGCATCTTAAGTCTCATAATAAGCATTTCTCTGTAATTTTATAGAAACTGAGGGCTGGATAGACTTTGTCAGTTGTCTAAACTAATAGCACTGTAAGTAATCTGAATCCAAGCAGTCTAGCTCTCCAGTCTTCATCTTGAACCACCACACTATACTGTCCAATTTTGCTGAGTGAATTACTATAAAAATAATATATTTTATTTATAGATTATTTTCTAACAGCTCTACATCTTGCTTGTTAAATTCAGTCCTGAGTAGAATCATGCAAAATAGATGGTATTGTCTCTATTTAACAATGGAAAAAAAGAATTCTGGAGGAGGGCATTATGGTTTGGATATAATTTGAATGTTTTCACCAAAGGATTACGTTCTGGAGCTTGGTTCTCAATGTGGCAGTTTTGAAAGGCTGGGGACCCTCTAAGAGTTGGGGCCTAGCAGAAGGAATTTAATCCTTTTCTTGAGGCAGTGTGTTGAGGTGCTTGTGGGAAGTCACACAGGATTGCGTTGTTTTATGAAAAGTGACCTGGAAGCTCTTTTCATTTTTTTTTTTTCTCCACGTGGCATCTCTCTTCTTTACCTTAGGTCTTCCTGATATGCTGTCATCTGCATTTTGTGATGTGCCCAAAATGCCTTCAACAGAAGTCGAATGGATGGGGTCTCCCAATCTCAGATTTTTGGTTCCATTTTTATTTTAAGAGAGAGGAGAAGAGTGCACATGCATGAGAGAGAGAGAGAGGGAGAGGGAAAATTTTACTAAATATTTGAAGACAAGTTAATACAGATTCCTCACAATCTTGACAATCTTGATAGAAGATGGGACAATTTGCCACTCACCACGAACGCAGTGTCACAAAGCCACCAAGTCCCCCAAATCTCAATTACAGTGCAGACCAATATATCCAAAGAAGAGAGCTGCTGTGCTTGGCACAGTGGTACACATCTGTAATCCCAGAGGCTCGGGAGGATGAGGTAGGAGGATGTCAAGTTCAAAGCAAGCCTGCCTCAGCAAAATAATGAGGCTCTGTCTCAAAATAAAAATTAAAAAGGATGGGGGATGTGGCTCTGTGGTTAAGTGCCCTGGGGTTCAATCTCAAAGTACAACAAACAAGCAAATAAACAAAAAAGCTACTGCAACTCTCAATAAGATACTAGCAAATGCACAAATGCACAGAAAGGATTAGATTATACCATGAGCAATGGCACTTATGTCCAGGAAAGATATCAAAGTGGAATAGCTTTGGTCCAGGGTTGGGGTCAGGAAGCTTTGTTAAACTTGGCCTCAGGGATATCTGCCCACAAATGTTTGGACTGGGCTGCAGATGTGCCTGCCCTGGAAAGGAGTGGAACTTTAGACTGGACCTAAAAACTGTTTCCAAAACACCTCACCCTGCTGACCTTCTGCACAATGGACTCCTTTCCCGAACTACCCAGAGACTGAGACTGCACCACTCTCTCAAAAACTCCCTTAACTTTTGCCAGTAGCAACCATAAATCCTAACAAGTGATGTGATTTTCACTCACCCCTCATGGGTTGAAGCTATAAATATAGCCTCTATTTTGTGATACCTCAGAGTGCATTTTCAAGATGGCTTGAATCTATGCTTTCACAGACTGCAATTACTAATTCACTCCAAATAAGTGCAATTTTCTTTGTTCTCAACTAAGTTGATTTTATTCTCAGTTGACATAGACTTAATGCCTCTTAACTCCTAAATAATTCAGGTACATTTACTAAAAAAAGGGAAAAATTCTCTTACAGAATCACAATATACTTACATTAAGTCTTTCTGAACCTGCATGTTTTTTAATAGTTCATTTAAAAAATAGAATTCTTCCCCTCTACCTTGGAAGAAAACATGAATATGGAACAGACTTTTTAGGACTATCACAAGAAGTGTGAAATAAGCATGTATCTGTAAAAATCAAACAGTTAAATCTTTTGTATAATTTGTTTTTGTCCCTACTTTTTTTTAAGGTAGTTTAAGCAGGGCACTTGCTTTTGTTTGTGACAGGGTAGGGAAATCTGGAATGGAAGGTGGACAGAGATGATTGATATCAATTATAGTTTTGGGACAAATTGTAGGAGCAAAGTCTGTGCTTGGACACTAAGTCCTGCATATTGAGTCCCTTATAAAATTGCAGATGGGCGTTCACTGGAAGACCTGGCAATGACATAGCCAGATGTAGTCTCTGGATTTGTGATCCCAGAGGGGGCATGGAGGATAGTTCAAAGAAGGCCTGGACTAGTGCCAGGCTGATAATGTCTAGAGGTTATGGGATGGGTCTTTCCCAACTTGCAACTGCTCCTCCCCCTGGCCTCACTAGAACATGTTGCACCCTGGTTGTGCCTTAGGGTCTTGGCACTTGCTGCTCTTTCTGTCACTTGTGCCATTTCCCAGAAATCCAGGTCAACCACCCCTTACTACCTCAGGTTTTTGCTGAAATACCACTTTTGCTCATGCTAGTTCTGATCCTCTACGAAAATTGCTGCGCTCTACACTGCTGGCTCCTGCTCTTCCTCTTCCCTGTTTCACTTCCCTGTGTAGAAATTGTGGCCTCTTTACATTCCATGTGTTTTACTGTTTGCTTATTTCTTGATAAAATTCACCTCCATGAAAGTGAGGCTTTTGTCTCTTTCTGACTGCTTAGTCCCTAGTACCTCAAAGCAGTGTCTGACACATGGCAGCCTTCAATATGTATTTGTGGACCAAAAAATTAAAACTGGAAGTGAGCAACTTGGTTCAAGGTTACACTCTTTCATTTTCCTCTCTCCCTCTCTCTCTCTCTCTCTCATTCTCTCTCTCTCCCCCCTCTCTCTCTACAGTACTTGGGATTGAACCCATGGCCTTGCACATCCTAGGCAACCGCTCTGTACTGAGCTACATCCCCAGATCTTTTTAGTTTTGAGACAGGGTGTCACTAAATTGTGCAGACTAGCCTTGAACTTGTGATCCCACTGCCTCAGCCTCCTGATTCTCTGTAATTACATCTGTGCCTCACGACTCCCAGCTTTGAAGCTATGCCTTTTTAGATATTTTTGAGACATAATATGAATTTTTTTCTAGTAACATGTTCTGTCTCTCCCACTTCATCTGTTTGTTTGTTGTTTTTTTTTTTTTTTTGGTTTTGTTTTTGAATTTCTACATCCTCCCCAACAGGTGGAATCATACTTTAAATCTTAGCTCTACTGACAGCTAGAAAATGATGCACTTTAATAGACCAGTTTTGATTAGTGCTCATTAAGAACATGTATATATATATAATCATTTTCACTACACTTGCGTCTTGTAGTACATTTGCTACCATGAAGCAATGAAGCCTGATCAGTGTGGTAGTAAGAACTACAGTGTACCTGGTTCCATGTTATGGCAGCCATTGTGCTAAACTCTTTACAAGTGCTATTAATTAATTTCTTCTTCTCTGTGTGTTTATGATGCAGACGTTATTATCTGAATTTCAAAAACCAGTAAGTATATATTTAAAGTATCTAATTTGCTTGTAATCACAGTTTGCCAGGCCATAATCTCTGATAACTGGTCAATTTGGGTTTCTTTGAATGCTGAGTCAGTGTGTTAAAAGAAATTCAAACTAGATTCCTCAAAGGCAATATGTTTTGTCAAATTAGGCTGAAACTTTCTGCTAGTATATGTTTTTCTTTACTCTCCCTAACTTTGAAGTTGCCAATAGTCCTCCAATAAGTGAAAATTCTCATGTCTTACTCCACTTTTTTACATGAGTCAAATATTTTTGGTGTCAGTTCAGGACAAATCGAATCATATTTATTTTTGTACACACTTAAGAGTGAAAGCGAAAGCAGCTCTTACTTTCTGGGAAATGGACCAGATGCTCAGAAAGAAGACCCTTTTTTTAAACAGGAATTTGGGCGTAGGATTGTGCCTTTTGTTTGTATGTCACACAGTTTTTGTTTTTTGTTTTTTTTCCCACATTTATTAGAAGTATATTGCAATACAGAATACAGATGAGGGGGAAACATTGTCAAAACTGTAGCACTCTGTGTATAAACTTTGATAACCAGGGGAAATGCTAAGACATAGATAAGCTACTATGGGTTTCATCTATTGCAGTTTCCCCCAGAAGAACTCATGTGTTAAATGGGTATCTAGTGTAGGAATAACATCGGCTTCTGGACTGGTTCCCCCATCTTCCCCATCACCAGACTCCTAAGAGTTCTTCATATACCCTCCCCCCTCCCCATCCCCTTCCCTACACCTCCAAGTTACCTAGGGAGCTTTCCCCCTGTTGCACTGAAAGTCATTCAATTTGAGGCTTTGTTAGGTCAGCCGTCTGTCCTACTGCTTCAACATAAATTCTAGTATCAACCGATGAGAGAAACCATTCGGCCCTTAAGTCTCTGAGCTTGGGAGACTTTACTAAGCATAATTCTGTCCATCTCCATCCATTTGACTTCGAAAGCTATAATATCGTCTTCTCTGATGGCCGAGTAGTATTCCATAGTATATATGAATCAAAGCTTTTGTATCCACTCATCAAGTGAGGGGCATCTGGGTTGGTTCCATAATCTAGCTATAGTAAATTGAGCTGCTATAAACATTGATGAAGCCACATCACTATAATACGCTGATTCTAAATCTTTTGCGAAAATTCCCAGGAGTGGGATAGCTGGGTCGTAAGGTGGTTCCATCCTTAATTTTTTGAGGATTCTCCATACTGCTTTCCATAGTGGCTGAACCAGTTTACAGTCCCACCAGCAGTGTAGAAGTGTTCCGCTTTTCCCACAGCCCCTCCAGTATCTGTCCTTGTTTGTATTTTTCATTTTTGCCACTCTAACAGGAGTGAGGTGGTATCTCATTGAAGTTTTGATTTGCATTTCTCTTATAGCTAATGATGTAGAGCATTTTCTCATATATTTATGGGCTTTCTGAACTTCGTATGTCACGCAGTTTAAAAATTTTTATGTGGACTTTTTCTTTTCAATACTGGGTATAAGGAAGCTACACTTCCTCCTTTTCCTGTTGACAGTTCTCAGTCTATGAAATCCTTAGGTGCTTCCAATACATAGCCAGAGGTGAAATTAATTCACAATTTAGTGTTTTAAAGATGGTCTCAAGTATTAGTGTCCCAAGAACAAGTGGACTGTGAGTTTCAGGTGTGGAGTAGTTTGATAGAAGCCGCTTTGCACATGGAGACTTGCACGCAGTGTGCAGAGTGTGCAGTAGCTGGGATTCCTTTACTCAGCTGGGACCCTGAGCCGGCATAGAGTGGAGGCAGAACTGCAATTTAGAAAAACAGCTGACAAGATGCGCATGTGTGTAGAAAGCTAAGATGCAGCATGCACAGCACGTGCGAGGTGCTGAGGGGCCTATGAAGATTAGAATCGTCACGGCTCGAAGATGACTTATTCTAACGAGTAAGATTCATTTGTTCAGGAGAGGAGGGGAGGGGAGGAAAGCTGGATGCTGAAACTCAAACCAAAATTCTTTTGTCCTTTTAAATTGTACCCAAAGCACACAACATCAATTTTACCAGCATAACACCTTGTGTGCGGTTCAGTAGTGTTAGGTGTGCTCATGCTTTAGTGCAAAGACTGTAGAAACTTTTTGACATGCAAAACAGAAACTCGGTCTCTATTGAGCAACAATTCTTTATCATTCTTTTTTGTCCCTGGAACCCACACGTCACTCTACTTGGCTTCTGTAGTTACACATTTTGATGGCTACATTTGGGTGTCTAGTTGAGTGGACTAAGAAACACCTATAGAACTGGCAAAGCATTACTTCTCAGTGTGCTTGAGGTTGTAATCATAGGAAGTTGGCATGCGAGTCAGTGAACTGAGCAAGGAAGATCTGCTGCCTCCTAGTGGACAGACACAGTCAAATCAGCAGAGTGTCTGGACAGAATTTTGCCTGTCTTTCTCCTAGAGCTGAGATATACTCCTCTACTGGGAAACCAGAAATCCAGGTTCTCAGGCCTTTGGACATAGATTGAGCCACACTACTGGCATCCTAAATCTGCAGTTTGTTGAAGGCCTGTCATGGGACTTCTGTTGTTCCATAGACAATTTTCCTTAATGAATCAACTCTCATATAATCTCTTTTTATTTTCTATTGGTTTTGTGTCAACAGAGAACCCTCACTACTACAGTCATATAAGTAGAGTCTTTCTGTATTTGTTTTTATGTAATGTGGTTAGGTTGTGTATTATAGAGCATTTAGTATTCATCCATTGTGTTAGTGAGCTCTGCATTACTACAACAAAATACTTGAGGCAATCACCTTACCAAAAGTTAAGGTTTGCTTGACTCACAGTTTAGAGATTCAATTTCAGCACAGTACATCCATTTCTATCTTGGTCTCTGGCTAGGGTGACACACAATGGAAGGTATTATAGAGGGAGCATTCATATCTGGTGCCAGGAAGCAGAGAAACAGAAGTTCCCCAAATTCATTTTGAGGACACACCCTCAGTGGTCTCAGGATATCCCACAAGGCCCACCTCTGAAAGGTCCACAGCATTTCCCTACAGGTCCTTTGGGCACCAAGCCTTTAGCATTTAGATCTTTGAGGGATGCTCATCCAAACTGAAGCATGTGTGATGTTGTGTGCCATAGGACTTCCTCTTTTTTGAAGCATATTAATATTCTATTATGTGAATTTGTTGTTCATTTGCGTTGCTCCAATATGCCGATTGTGAACAATATTTCAATGAACATGGGTGTGCAAACATCTCTTTGACATCTGTCTTTCAATTCTTTTGGACACACATCCAGAAGTGAGAGCACAGGGTCATATGATAATTCTCCTTTACAAGGAAGCTTTATACTGATTTTTGTTTTTGTTTTTAGTAACTGAAACATTTTACATTCCCATCTACTTAGGTAAAAGCTTCCAATTCCTCCCCACCCTTGCCAGTACTAGCTCTTCTTTGATTTTCTAATGATGACCATACTAGTGGGAGTTAGGTGAGATCTCATTAGTGTTTCTCTAATGATGAAAAGTTTTGAGCCTCTTTTCGTGCTTATTTACCATTTGTATACGTTCTTTGGAGAATTATCTATTCCAATCCTTGGCCTATTTATCAGGAGTTTGTGTGGTTGAATTTAAAGAATTTTTTTTCAAGTTTGTCCCCCATGTTTATTGATGTACTAGCATTACACATGATGGATTCGTTGCTACATGTTTGTATATGCACATGATATAACAGTATAATTTTGTCAGTAGTGTACCCCTGAATTTCTACTTTCTCTCCCCTCCTCACTTACTGGATCTCTTTCCTCTACTGGTCTCCCTTTGATTTTCATGAGATTCCTCTAAGTATTTTTTTCTTTTTTCCTCTCTAGGTTCCACATCTGAGAGAAAACATTACCCTTGACTTTCTGAGTTTGATTTATTTTGCTTAACATAATGCTCTCAAGTTCATTCATTTTCCTACAAAGGTTGCCATTTCATTTTAATGACTGAATAATACTTCTTTGTGTATATGTACGACACTGCATATATATATATATATAAATATATATATATATATATTCCATTGTTTATATGTACTCCACCGTGTGTGTTTACCATTTCCTCTATCCATTCATCCACTGATGAACACCTAGACTGATTCCATAATTTGGTTATTGTGAATTGTGCTGACATAAATATGAGCTTGCATGTATTACTAAGGCAGGCTGACTTTAATTCTTTAGAATAACTACCAAGGAGTGGTATAGCTGGATCATATGATAATTCCACTAATTCTTTATGGTTTGGAAATATTGTTTTGTAAATGCAAGACACTCCATAGTTTTCCATTTACTTTGCTGTTTATTTCCTTTGACATATTAGTGTGTCAGAAGTTTTAAGCTTATATAGTTCCATTTATTTTTTTCTTTTGTTTCCTGTGCTTTTAGCAACACAACAAAGAAATCATTGCCAAATTTGGTGCTGTGAAGATTTTACTGTATGTTTCCTATGTTTCCTCTAAGAGTTTTATATTTGTTACACTGAAGTCCTTTTTAAAAAAAAAAGAGAGAGAGAGAGGGACAGTGAAAGAGAAAGAGAGAGTCTAGTTTTCACTTAGTTTTTCATGTGGCTTTTGTTGCTTCGACATGGCTGTGTGCATGGTGCTAAGGTTTGAGCTAGTGCCTTGCGCATGCCAGTTGAGTGCCATAACTGCTGAGCCACTACTTCAGCCCCTATATTGAAGTCTTTACCACACTTGTAGTATGTGGTGTAAAGTAAATATCTAACCTCATTCTCTTTTATTTGTGGATATCCACTTTTACAGCATTATTGGTTGAAGAGACTGTCTTTTCCCTGTTGTGTGATCTTGCCACCTTTCTCATAGTATTTACCACATAGAACAGGGTTTATTTCTGGGTTATTTATTATGTTCCGTTGGTCTATTTGTCTGTCTTTATGTCAATTTCCCTGTTTTGGATTCTGAAGCGTTGCAACATATATTTAAGTAAAATAGAAATGTTCTGTCGTTGGATACAACCTGAATGTGACCACCAAAGCTTCAAGTGCTGGAGGTATACAAAATATTGATGAATTCAACATGGTTCAAATGATGGAATCGTTATAGTGGTAATTAATCAGGACATGGTACTACCACCCTAATCAAGGAATTCTTGCTTTTGAACAAGCTTTTTTTTTTTTGTAGAGGTGAAAAAAATAGGCTTTTATTACTACAAAGGAGAAATGAGGTATGTAAGAGTTGGTATAGAATACCTAGATGTATGTCTAGACATTTGCTTCTCAAGGTTTTCCCATCTTTTATGCTTTATTGTCATTTCTTCCTTTAGTTGAAGAAGGTTTTCAGATATTCCTTAGCAGAATAGACTTGGAAAATTATGTAATTTTTCTTCTTTTTTTATTTGTTTATTAGTGCGTTATAGTTTTACATAATAGCGGGATTCATTGTCACATATTTCTATATGCATACAAATCAGCAATACAATTTGTTCAATATCCCCCCACCACATCTTCTACCTCCCTCCTCCCATCCCCTGATCCCTTGCTTACTTCTGGGTCCTATATTGTTCCTTAAAAACACAAATACAGTAACATAATTCTTATACCTATAAAGAACATTTATATATATATATGAGTATATTATATACAGAAACATTTATAACTGCTTGGAATGTACCTTGCTTTACCTCAGTTCCAACATTTCCCCTTCTCCTCCCATCCTATCATCCATTGTTATTCTTCAAAATATTTGACAACAGCATTCAACATTTACATTTTTATACAGTTATGCAGCATAGCTTGTTCAAATATCTTATGAAGTATCTTTCAACTGTATCATACAAATATTAACATTTTGCATTTTTGTTCTATGGATCTAATACATGAGTTTGTCTACTTTACTCCCAAGCCTGGGTTAACAGAGCTTTTGGATCCATTCATCCAGTGAGGAGCATCTGGGTAGGTTCCATGATTTAGCTGTTATAAATTGAGGTGCTATGATCATGGATTTTGCTGTGTCACTGTAATGTGTGGATTCTAACTCCTCTGGGAAAATACCCAAAAGAGGGATAGCTGTGTCATATGTAGGATCCAACCCTAATTTTTAAAAAAATTTTATTTTTGAACAACCATACAAATTTTTAACAAAATAATATAAAATGTGTATAGTTTCTGGATACTAGATTTACCCCCAGTAGTGCCCCCCCACAATTTCCCACCCACATCCCTCCCTTCCCTTACCCACAATATCTCTAAAAAAGTATTAGGCTGTATAACATTACATCTTATCTGGATTTAACACATGATAATAAACCACCTTTCTGAATGGCCAGGGTCTATTTCCAGCCTCCACAAATGATCAACCTTAATTTTTTTGAGGAGTCTCCACACTGCTTTCCAGAGTGGCTGGACCAGTCTGAAATTTCACCAACAGTGTGCTAGTGTTCCTTAAGTCCCCACAAACCATCCAGCATTTGTTATTAATTATATTCTTCATCTCTGCCAGTCTGACTGGAGTGAGGGGAAATCTTACAGTACTTTTGATTAGCATTTCTCTGATTACCAATGATTTAGAATACTTTCTCATGTATTCAGTCACTTGGTCAATCTCCACTGTTGAGAAGTTTCTGTTTACCTCTCTGGACCATTTATTGATTTCATTGTTTGTGCTTTTGTTATTGAGTTTTTTAAGTTCTTTATAAATTTTGGATATTATTCCTCTATCATAGGGAACACAGGCCATGATTCTTTCCTATTCTGTAAGTTGTCTCTTGACTATTTTAACTATTTCCTTGGCTGTACAGAAACTTTAGTTTAATGGAATCCCACTCATTGATTTTTGACTTTAATTCTTTCACTTTAGGAGTCTTGTTGAGGAAGTCATTGCCTATTCCCATATGCTGGACTCTTGGTCCTAATTTTTCTTCTAGCAGTTGTATGGTAGCTGGTTTAATTCCTAATTCCTTGATCCATTTGGATGTGATTTTTGTGCAAGGTGAGAGATAAGAATCTAATTTCAATTTTCTTCCAGTAGCTGTCCAGTTTGCCCAGCACCATTTGATGAATAGGCTGTCTCTCCTCCATATTATGTTTTGACCCCCTTTGTTAAAGATCAGATGTTTAAAGATTTGTGAGTTTGTCTCAGAATCTACTATTGTATTCCATTGGTCTTCATTCCTATTGTGAAATCAGTACTATGCTGTTTTTAATACTACAGCTCTATAGTATAATTTGAGATCTGGTATTACAAAGCCAACTGTTTCATCTTTCTTGCTTAGTAATGTTTTGGCTATTCAGGGTTACTTGTTGTTCCATATGAATTTGAGAATTGCTTCTCTGTATCTGCAAAGAATAACATTGGAAACTTGAAGGGGACTGTCTTGAATCTGTACAGTACTTTTGGCAGAATGGCCATTTTAATTATATTAATTCTGCCTTACCAAGAGCATGGGACATCTTTCCATCTTCTCAGGTCTTCTTCAATTTCTGTTTTCAGTGTTCTATAAAAGGCCTTTTACTTCTCTTGTGAGATTAATTCCCAAGTATTTTTTTCCTTTAGAGGATGTTGTGAATGAGACCAATTTCCTAATTTCTTCTTCTGCCCTAATATTGTTGGCATATAGGAAAGCTATTGATTTATGGGTGTTGATCTTTTAGCCTGCTCATGTGCCAAATCTGTTTATTAGCTCAAGCAGTTTCTGGTAGAGTTTTCTGGATCTTCCTGATACAGGATCATGTCATCAGCAAAAATGGGTAGTTTGACTTCCTCCCTTCCTATGTTTATCTCTTGGATTTCCTACTCTTGCCTGATTGCTCCAGGCAGAGTATTGAGGACTATATTGAATAAAAGTGGTGAAAGCGAATAGCCTTGTCTTGTTCCCGAGTTCATTTGAAACGTTTATAACCTTTCTTCATTTAGTATTATACTAGCTGAGGATTTGACATATACATCCATTACAAAGTTAAGTTCCTTTGGAGCTTAAATGGGTGTTGGAATTTATCGAAGGCCTTTTCTGCATCTATTGTGATAATCATAAGGTTTTTGTCCTTAATTCTGTTTAAGTGATGAATCACATTTATTAATTTGCATATATTCAACCAGCCTTGTGTTCCTTGAAAGCAGTGCACTTGATTGTGATGTATTATCTTTTTTTATGTGTTTTTGGATGCAATTTTCTAGAATGTTATTAAGGATTTTTGCATCTATGTTTATTAAGGAAATTGGTCTGTAGTTTTTTTTTTCTTGATGTGTTTTTGTTGGGGTTTGGAATCAGGGTTATATTTGCCTCATAAAAAGTATTTGAAAGGGTTCCACCTTTTCAATTTCATGGACTAGCTTACTACAGAGAGGTGTTAACCTTCTCTGAAGGTCTGGTAGAACTCTGCTGAGAATCCGTCAGTTTCTGGGCTTTTCCTTTTTGGAAGGCTTTTGATTGCTATTTCAATTTCAATACTTGAGATTGGTTTATTTAGATTTTCAATGTCTTTCTGTGTTAATTGGGGTGTGTTGTATGTGGCTTGGTATTTATTCATGTCTTCCAGGTTATAAAACTTTGAAGAGTATAGTTTATCAAAATAAGTTCTGATAATCCTTTCGACATCAGTTGAATCAGTGGTGATGTCTCTATTTTCATCTTTGATTTTGTTGATTTGCTTTACTTCGTGCTTCCTTTTGATGAGGTTCACTAGGGGTCTGTCAATTTTATTTAGTTTTTCAAAGAACCAATTCTTTGCTTTTTTGATTCTTTGTAATTTTTTTTTCTTTTCAATTTCATATATGAAAGGTATCACTTCCATTGTTCCAATTTGGAGGAATTTTGTTCATTTTCTTGCCTAATTGCTTTGGTTCACTCTGCTAGTGCTATGTTGAATAGAAGTAGTACATTGATTTTTATCTTAAAGGAAGCTCTCAGGTTTTTACTATGCTACCTATGGATTTTTCATATATGGTCTTTATTATGTTGGAGTAATTTTCTTCTATTCATGTTTTGTGGCCATAGAGTGCTTTCAACAAGAAGGAATAAAAAATTGTTTTAATTTTTTTAATTAGTTTGAATGATCATGTCATTTTGTCCTTCATTTTATTAATGTGGTACCTTACAGTGATTGATTTTTTTTTTTTTTGGTCTTGGGGATTTTAGAGGAACCACTGAACCACATACCCAGTCTCTTTCATCTTTTATTTTTTATTTTGAGACAGAGTCTCACAAAGTTGCTTAGGGCCTTGCTCAATTGCTAAGGTGGGCCTTGTACTTGTAATCTTTCTGCTTTAACCTCATGAGTCACTGGGATTATAGGCATGTACTACCACACTCTGCCAGGTTGATTGATTT
>PVKS010028954.1:0-25850 GCA_004027875.1 Aplodontia rufa
AAGAGAAAGAAGCAGCAGCCACTTGAATTGGGGGTCCAATATTTATAGAAGGGTTGTATCAGGGGCTGAACTGGGGGGAGATCCAGGATGGAGTTGCACCATTTTGCACCAGGTCCCCAGAGCCTGCATATTTCCTCAATGTACAAGGGCATTTGCCAAGGAGACAGGCCAAAAAGGCAAGTTGCTCAAGATTTACAACTATTCTTTTTGGCATCTCAATGTCTTGAGGTGTTTCCCCCTAAATTCAGTATTTTTCTTTTTATCCTAAATCCCTATCTCATTCTCCACCCAAGAGATGTGGATCCCTTCATCTTATGGGTTGATAAGGGGTGAAGGTCTATCTTCTGTGGATGTTTCAGACTGGCAAGGGGCAATGATCTTGCCTGGTCAGGGATTAAAAGCCTCATCCTGACAATTCTAAAGGAAATAGACACTGGTCTCAGTTGCAGGGATGGGTTGAAATTCTTATGTTGTCATCCTCTTAACATGGAGTTATTACAATCTGGAAGACACAAACTGTATAAGATCAAAAAAATCAAGCTGAGCAATAGAAGCAGAAGTATAGTTACCAGACATCCTAATGGTGGTAACAGTCAAGTGAGGTTAGGTAAGTAAGCATTCATGGTTTTATTTGTCTGTACTCATCTAAGAACCTGAATTTTATTTATGTATTTATTACTTTTATTGGCACATTTTAATTGTACATAATGATGGAATTTATTGTCACATATTCATAGACACACACAATACAACAATATAATTTGGTCAGCATCTCCCACACAAAGAAAAAATTCCCCCACCTCCTTCTTCCTGTTCTCTGGACCTTTCGTCTTTTTCTGCAGTATATATTTATTCTAATATATCCAACTATAGTATCATAATTCCTATACATATGAACAGCATTTTTATATAAGTGTTTAGAATATATACAATGACATAAAAGCTTGGAATGTATTTTCTTTTAATTCAGTTCCTGATTTTCCATTTCCCCTCCCTTTTTATATCCTCTGTTCTTTTTAGATATATGACCATAGAGTAAACATTAACATTTTTATAAAAGCATGCAGTATAATATCAACTTGTAACTTCTTAAATAAGACCTCCAAAGAGCAAGAAGTAAAAGGAAAACTCAATAAATGAGATGACACCAAGTTTTAAAGCTTCCTCACAACAAGGGAAACAATTAAGAGTATGAAGAAAGAACCCATAAAGTGAGAAATAAATCTTTTCCTCCTGTACCTCAGACATGGCATCAATATCCAGGACATACAAAGAATTTTAAAAAAACTTAACACCAAAAAAAAAAAAACAAAAAACACAATCAATAAATGGGGAAAAATTAAACAAACACTTTTCAAATGAAGAAATACAATTGGTCAACAAATATATGAATAAAAGGCTCAACATCTCTAGCAATTAGAGAAATGCAAATTAAAACTATAGTGAAATTTTACCTCACTCCAGTTAGAATGGCAATAATGAAGAATATGAACAATAAATGTTGGTGGGGATGTGGGGAATGGACACACTTTTACATTGTTGGTGGGACTGCTAACTGGTACAACCATTCTGGAAAGTAGTTTGGGGAGTCTTTAGAAATCTAGGAATAGATCCATCCTTTAATCCAGCTATCCCACTCTTCGGTATATATACAAAAGACCTAAAAGCAGCATATCACAGATATACGGCCACATCAATGTTCAAAGCAGCATAATTCAGAATATCTAAACTAAGGAACCCACCAAGATGCCCTTCCATTGATGAATGGACAAAGAAAATGTGGTATATATACACAATGGAGTATTACTCAGCTGCAAGGAAGAATGACATTATGTCATTTGCTGGCAAATGGATAAAACTAGAGGATATGATGCTAAGTGAAATAAGCCAGTCTCAAAAAAGCACAGATTGACCATTCTCTCTGACATGTGGAAGCTAACCCGAAATAAGGAAAAGAACAGAGGAATAGTCAAAGGAGAAGGGAATGGATGAAGGAGGAATGAAATAGGGAAAGTTAATGGAAGTAATCATACTTAACTTATTCATATTCGTATATGAACATATCAGAGTGAATCTCATCAACTAGTCACTAAAAAAAGCTATTAATAAATAAAAGAAAGATTAGTAGAGGGTAGAGAAATGAGGCGATGGGAGATATTGGGGACTGAATTAGAATTTGTCTTATACAATAAATCTCTTTTAGCATACCCATCTTTTATGGTCAGTCATGGAAACTTCAGTATCTAAAATATTGAGAGTCATAGTCTTTTAATCAGTACATCATTAGAATTCTCAGGGACTTTGACATGATGTTAGATCTTGTAATAAGAGAGTTTTCCCATATTGACAAAATATCACTTTTCCAGCTTTATGTTTTACTATTCTTTATTCTACACCCTCAGGATTAGACAATTATCCTGATTTTTTATGTTAATTAATTATTTGATGATGGGGATCAAATCCAGGGCTTCACACATGTTAGGCAAGTGTTACCACTGAGCCATTTAACCTGGTCCAAACTCTCCTGATTCCTGTAGGACATATTAGTCATAACCCCTCTCCTCCTTTATCAAACTCAGTGGTTTGATAAGACATAAGACACTAATTTCAAAAATCTGTAAGTAAATAATAGAAAGATCATTGAATACATGGAAGGGAATAGGGGATGGAAGGAGGAGGGTGAAAGGGGAAGCACAGGGAATTGAATTAGAACAAGTTATATTGCATGTTTTTATAACTATGTCAAAATTAATTCCATTGTCATACATAACTAAAAAGAACCAATAAAGATAAATAACTCTAGAAGGAACTGGGAATACAACATCATTTAGTAGGGGAGACACTTGCCAGAATAGCCAGAGTTCTGTTCTTCTCTCCCCTAGAGGCAGGATACTTCACTACTTTAGTCCTGAGGTGTGTAATCTGAGTGGGCTGCCTGTGATAGTTACTGAGCTGAACTATAATTATGGAATGGACAGCAGAGACTCTATTCCCCCTGGGCAGCTTTCCTGAGCTTTGGGGGACCAATGTTCAAGAACCCTAGGCTTTTGTTGCCCCTTGTTTATCTATAAGTAATAAATTCACTACTTGTAATCTATGTATTCATGTAACTATTTTATCTCTTTAGACTTAGATAGGCTGGTATACAGTACACAGTGAAACTGTTTCACAGTGACCATTAGGAGAGATGTGTATTTTTGAGAGAGAAAGGTATTGTCTCATAATGTACTTGCCTAGGTTTCAATCAAGTCAGAAGCCAGCTATCTACTGACAAGTAAAGTGGGAAAGTTCAGAAAACCCAGAGAATTCAGTGCAGCTAGCGATTCCTGGGTTCTTGAATCTACTTAGATAAACCAATTTCAATAGTGGGACATGATGTTGGCTGAATATCAAACTTCCTCTTAAATGTAGCCATTCTTATCATTAATTACATAGCCTAGTATTCCACTCAATTTGCCATCTGGCTCCAGGGAATGAATTTGCTTCAAATACTACGAAGAAGCCATTTAATACTCATACTTTGCATTATATAGGACATCATTTCATCTAGCTGGTCATTTTTTTATGCAAAGTATTAATGATGCTCATTGATAGCCACAGCCTTTATAAATGTTCTTTGTCCTCTACTTCTCAAGTGCCTGAGATAGTATACCAAACTATGTACCCCCTTATGCCTGTGATTAGTTTCAGTTCTCTAAATGAGAACATTGTCACAATTGTACTTCTTTGGCATGTCAACAATCATCAATATTTGCCTTTCATGAGTGAGACCATCTTCATCGTTATAAAGCCAAATAATGAAAAAACTATAGGATCCCAGTCTTGGAATCTCTTAAGGTAATTTGTTTTACTTTTTCTTTTCTTTTTAAACAAAGGGATAGAGAGATAGAGAAAGAGATAATAAATTTTATTTAGTTTTTCATGTGACTTTTGTTGTGAAATTTTGTTGTGTATGTGGTGCTGGGGTTCAAACTGGTGTCCTTGCACATCCCAACAAGCGACATAACCACTGAGCAACCACTCCAGCTACAGTAATTTTTTTTATTAACTATTTTAATTTAGGTACCTAGGAAGCTAAAACTGAGATGAGAATTTTGTGTAGTGGATTCACACATGTGTGGGTTTTTTTCTTTTCTTTTTTTTTTTTTAAAGAGACACAGTGACACTCCAGCCTTGCTACCTTTAATGCTAATTATGTCTGCTTTACCTTCACAGATTGTGCTTAGTTTCTGATATTCTGGGATTACATCATTTATAATTTTTAAAAAAAAAGTCTGGTTCCATAGAAGAATCTACCACTAAAGTTGTCAAATATTCTGTTATCTTCTTCAGTTCATTATATTAGTTTAGTTAGGAAACCTCTGAGTATCATACTCATGGAGTACATTCTTTTTGCTTACATGGAAAAGTAGTTTTAATGTTTTCATATTTCTGAGTTTTCTGATTCTAATTTCAGTATTATATCAATAATTCATTTTAGAGTGGTATAAGCAATTTTTGTGTTAAAGACTCCAGCAGTCATTTGAATTGTAGATGCCATTGTTAATACATTTAATTCCAAGCAACAGACAAGTGCTTCAGATCTTTACTATCCCTATACTCTACCTCCTCTTCCTCAGTCTAGTTCAACACATCAATATCCAGTTTGGCACATACTTCTTCAGTTTCTGCACCTATGCATTAATCAGGTTATGCATCCTGTGTGAGCAGTGTATATTATTTCCTTCTGGAAGAAAGATATACTTTACTTGGACTATTCTGGATTTGCACCTAGAAGAGGTCTAGCAATAATGACAGGTGGCAGACATGGGTCTTGTACAGAACGATCATTATCTTTCTGTGAAACACCTGCTTCATTCTTTGTTACAGGCTCTAGCAAGAGCACACTTCTCCAGAATTTCAGGGTGGCTTCTTCTAGGGATTGAAATTAAAGAGAATTGACAGTTTCAATATTCTCATGCTTGTGCATCAAAACATTGACAGTCCTGATCTCGTTATTTTACCTTTTCCCATCAGGTTTTGATTTCAATATCAGACATCTATTGAGTGTAAGTATTACATCTCCCTTCAACTCTGTCAATTATTGGGTCTGATTTTTTGAACATTCTGTAAAAGATTGAAATTTTGATAATACCACTCAAATCCTCATTCAGTTCACTGTGTGACAGACATTTGACATGTATGCCTTCAGTCCTCTCCCAACATAATCAAATCACACTTTATCCAGTTCAGAAAGAGTTTATGCAGCTGCAATAGGTAATTAAAGTTTGACTTCCAAACGAGAGGCCTAATCATAACAAAACAAAACAAGGCAAGAATACAAGAATTGTGTAACAAGAATACAAGAATTGTGTAACAAGAATGTAGGAAACAAATTCTTTGTACATTAATTCAACATTCACCTAACTGAGCAAATAAATTACACCACATCTTGTGTCAAGAGATTCAAAGGTGTCTGCAGTTAAGAAGGATCCAATACATAGGCAGGCAAAGTCATGTATATATAATAGGGTACTATATTTTACCAATGGAGGTAATCCTTGAGTGCCAGTGTTTGTGACTATGGAAATAAGTCTTGGATAAGGGGACATATAAGACTGATCAGATGGAAGAGGTTGGGCGAAAAAGATAGAAGAACAGACTTCATGATACTGGTCCAAAAAAGAAAGAAATCAATGCAAATTAATGGGGGAAATAAATTTGGCTTTGCATAGGTTTAACTTGTGTTATGAGACTGCTGCCCTGAAAAAAATACTACGAAGACCATAATGTTGATAGTGTGAACTATGGACATGGATGAAATTTTCAGGGGGAGGATGAGAGGAAAAACAAAACCAATGGCAATTCAAGTAGAAATAGTCAAAATTAAAGTGCCCTTATTAATAAAGGCCAAGATAAGGAAGAGGCAACTGATAACTTTTAGGTTATAAGTATTTGATACACTGAAGATTCTCAAATTTGACTCTGAATCAGAGTCATTTGCTAAGCTAATTTCAGTGGCAGTGTTTACACTGCATTGCATTATTATGAAAAGTAATGGCAAGTAATAGAGAATTTTAGAATGATGCAATAAAAAGCACTTTACATTTCAATAGTTTTATGATTGTAAAAACAAAGACTTCTAATACACTGTATCATTGAATTTTTATATACTTTTAACATGACCAGGACATATATACTAATATGTTTTTCTGGTTGAGGAAATAAATATTCTATTAAGTTCAATCATTTGTCTGAGATTACATAGCTGACAAAGGAAAAAGAAAGGATGTACACCTGAGTAAGACTGCTAACCTAATGCATTTTCTACTATGCAGCCTAATGCAGGATAATATTTTCTTATTTGTATACTTACACAATAATTGGAACTATGACAATTACTTCTTTTTCTCTGGGAGATGAAGCATATAAGGAGTGGACCAGGGTAATGAAGGTGAAAATAGGGAAGACCATGAGTCTGTATATATAGAGAAGTTTTTGGTTAATATTGCAATGTGCCTCTCCTGATGATGGATTTCAGATAATAATGGTTATCACTGTTGGAATTAATTTTCTATACGACTATATTATAACCATTTGATCTAACTGATTTGCTTATACTGGCAATTATCAACTCTTGCTATTAACTTAATGAGTACATGCTTTCCTATTATCCATATATTTTATGTGATATTTAGAAGTTTGGGGCATAAAACCTGTAAAGGAAATCTACATGAACCACATTAAATTATGCTTTCAATAATAATGAAAGCTTCAATAATACTACTGCTAAGCTCTGTATCTAAATAAAATGCTGTTACTTGCAGTCCTCAATACATATGCTCCTCTGAGGAAATGTGATGGATTGGTCTTGTTCCACCTACTTTTGGTCCCTGGAACTAACTTGTGGCATGAGGATAAATATTTACAAGAGGGATGGCCTAACTTAGCAGTATCATTTTTGGCTCTGGTGAGTCTAAAAAAAAAATAAATCTATGATGCTAGCAGCCTCTACCCATCTTAGAGGAACATCAGAAAATATATGGAAGTGATTTAATGTATTTGGAGAAAAGTGCTTTTAAACCCTCAGAGCAATATAATTATGTTGTATAGTGTTTGACGTATCATGCCTCTCTATATGGAATAAGATTAATCTACATCATGGCTAAATATAAATGAATTGGCATATCTTGTATATGTTAAGGTCATGAGCAACCTAATTCTTCTGGATCTGATAGTAATTAATATATTACCTAAGGAAGTGTCCTTCAGAAGAAGTAGACAGTAAATATGAGCTTCAGCTACAGATTGGTTTTATAGAGATTGAGAGAGGAGGAATATCTAGGATTAATTTCCACTGATTTTCATGAATGGAGTGTTTTTTCAGTGAATTATTTTCTACGTACTAAGGTTATTCATGATTGCCTCTGTTGTGGTTCTTATCATAGTCTTTCATGAATTATAGTTTGTGATTTTAACTCCTTACTCAAGAGTAATCTTTCAAAATCCAAACTGAGTGTAACTTTTTGCTCTACTTCTCATGATCAAAACCTAATCATAGTGATCAATAAATAAATCCTTCTTGAATGAAAAAATAAATATATTAATTACTGAAAAAACATACAATTGGTTTATAAAGGAGACTTAATTGCTGATCTTATTCTCATCACATTGATGATCTAAAGGGTATGTGGGGAAGGTAATTTATTTAAATATAATTAATATTGCCCATCAAACCCTTAGTATATGAAGTCACTATTCTTCACACAGAAAGTATAATAATGAATAGTAAAATTTATAGCCTAACATATAATACATACTAGTAGACAACAATAGATAATATACAAAAGCCTAAGTAAACTATATAGCATGTGTGATGGTAATAAGAGCTATTAGGGAAGATAGAACAAGTAGATAAGTGATGGAAGTTTTGGAACATTATAAATTAGGGAAGTACAGAACAACTTTTCTGAGAAATAGGTTTTGCGACAAAGATCAGAGTAAACAAGGGAGTGAGTCATGTAAGAGAGCAGAGTGGTGGAGCATTGCGATGCAGTACCATTGTTCCACTGAGCATGTAACAAGAGTATCACATTCCGGTAAATAATAATAGCAAACACTTGATTAGAAGATGACATCTGAGAAATAATGGAGAAATAGGGTGTGTGGAAATGCACATCATCATAAGGATATTGACTTTTACTGTGTGCAAGGAAGGTCACATGGAGGCTTGTGTCACTATAATTAGGCTACCATCTTGAAATTAGATGAGGAAGGACATTACTATGAAGATCAATGCAGCAGACAGTAGTTAAATGGGGTAAGATAGAAGCAATGATGTGGAGAAAAATGTGATTTTATATATCTCTTTGAGGTAAAACCAACAATATTTCCTAACAGTTATGATGTGGGATATGAGAGGAAAATACAGAGATTACTACAAAGATTCTTGTTAAGAAATTGAAAGACTGGGAAGGATAGCCATTAATGAACTCAGGGGAGGTGTGTGTGTGTGTGTGTGTGTGTGTGTGTGTTTAAATTTTTTTTCATAAACTTGTGATTTTTAAGATGTTATTATATTCAAAGGAGATGTTGATAAGTGAAGTATGGAGCAGGAATGACATTCTCTGTGGAAATAAAAGTTTAAGGGCTCCTTAACATTTAGGTGGTTTCCAGAGTCATGAACTTGAAAGAACTCCCCAAGAGACTGAATAAAAACAAAAAAAGAAGGGAAAGGGAGAGAAATAAAGGAAAGAAATGAAAAGTGAAAGGGAGAGGGAAGGAAAGAAAAAGGAAGACAAATTAAGAAAGGATTCTTGGATTTTTATAGCACAAGTTAAGTGGCAAAACAAAACAAAGCAAAACCACAAATTCATTTTGTTAGAGTTCTGAAAGTCATAAATTGAAAATTGACTTCACTGGACAAAGACCAAAATGCTAACAGGATTGTATCCCTTCTAGAACATCTAGGGGAGAATCTGTTTGGTTGTTTCTTCTAGCTTCTGGGGCTCACCTGCATTTCTCAGCAGTGTAATGAACTCAGTTCCTGCCTTCCAATCGCCTTCTTTGATGTTATTTTGCATTAAAAGAGAGAGGGACAGTGAGAGACAGAGAAATAGGGAATAAATTTTATTTAGTTTTTCATGTGGCTTTCATTGGTCCTACATTTTGTTGTGTAGAGACCAGCGTCCCTTGCATGTGAGGCAAGCACCCTGGATCTACCTTGCTAATCCAGGCAAATTGCATCATCCCAAGGTCCTTAAATTCATAACAATATAAATTTCCTTTGCCATGTAGAGTGAATATATTACAGTTTCTAGGATTTGGTACAAGAATGTCTTTGGGTATTGAGAGACATTATTCTGACATTTACAATAATAAATCTATCACAGAATAGAATTATTACCAAGAGAATATGTTGATTTGAAAGCTAAATTATGAATATGCTTAAAAAGAGGTGAGAGATATATGGAATATCTATTGAGGTCAAGATGAGAACTGAAAAAATGATCTTTGGTTTTAATTAAGCAGTTTGATAACAAACTTTTTGTTTATGTGTTTTTAAGAGAGAGGGAATCAATTTTATTTAGTGCTTAATGTGGCTTCCGTTGCTCAGATACTTTTTTGATTATGTGGTGCTGGATTCGAACACTCATCCTCATGCCAGGCAAGCGTGATACTGCTGAGCCACCACTCCAGAAAAATCACTGAAAACTTTCAGAAAAGTTGCTGAATTAATATCCAGATCTTTGAACCATTTTGATTTATTTATTTATTTATTTGTGTGTGTGTGTGTGTGTGTGTGTGTGTGTGTGTGTGTAGGGGGAAAGGTAAGGATCCAGCTTCACTTGCCTACACATGGCTATCCAATTTGTCCAACACCATTTATTGAACAGGCTATCTTTCTTCCACACTATGTTTTTGCCCCCTTTATCAAATATCAAGTAGTTCAGAGGGCTTATTTCCAGAATGTACAAAGAACTCAAAAAACTAAACACCAAAACCACAAATAATCCAATTATTAAATGGGCTACGGAACTAAAAAGAAACTTCTCAGCAGAGGAAGTGCAGAAAGCCCATAAATATATGAGAAAATGCTCTACAGCATTAGCAATAAGAGAAATGCAAATCAAAACTTCAATGAGATTCCACCTCACTCCTGCCAGAATGGCAAAAATGAAGAATACAAACAATGACAGATGCTACAGAGGCTGTGGGAAAAGAGGAACACTGTCACATTGCTGGTGCAACTGGCAAACTGGTTCAGCCACTCTGGAAAGCAGTGTGGAGACTCCTCAAAAAATTAGGGCTGGAACCACCTTATGACCCAGCTATTCTACTCCTGGGTATTTTCCCAAAAGAGTTAGAATCAGCATATTATAGAGATATGGCTTCATCAATGTATATAACAGCTCAATTTACTATAGCTAGACTATGGAACCAATCCAGATGTCCCTCACTAGACGAGTGGATTCAAAAAGGTTGGTATTTATATGCAATGGAATACTACTCAGCCATTAGAGAAAATGATATTATGGCTTTTGCAGCCAAATAGAGATGGAAAACATTATGCTGAATGAAGTATCCCAATCTCAGAGACTTAAGGGCTGAATGTTTTCTCTCATTTCTGGAAGCTAGAATACATCTGGAAACAGTATGTTTGATGGCTAAGCTAATAATAACCTCAACATATATAAATTTTTACACAAACAGGGGGAACTCTGCCTATGATATCTGGAAATATATGGAGGGGGCAGGATCGGGGAATCAACTCAGAAGGAGATCTCCAATTTCAACAAGAAGTCCATTTAATACAGGGGTTCTTTTGGGGGGAAACAGAACGATAGGGAACCCAAGGGGGAGAAACCATGGCATGGCATCAGCCTTGGCTAACTATGTAAATACACATTGGTTCTTGATTATTTGATAATGATTCTCCCTCAGTTGTAAATCTGTATTCAGCTAATAAAAAAAAAGAAAACTCACTGTTTGACTAGGTGAAGAAGTCGTATCTTTAGTGGACAATCAAACACTTTTAATAAACAAATAATTGAACACCAGGGCTGAGCAGTGGCTCAACAATTACAGCACTTGCCTGGCATGTGTGAGGATGAGGGTTTGAACCCTAGCACCATGTGTACAACAAAGTGTCAGCAATAAAAGCCAGGTGAAAAACTAAATAAAATTGATTTTCTCTCTCTCTATCTCTCTCACACTGTCCCTCTTCCTTTATTAAAAAAAAAAAAAGAATTCAACACCCCATTTGTGTGTTCAACATTAAGTGGTCTGTTCAATTATCATTCAATTATATACAGTTGGCTGAAATTTTATGGATCTTAGTAGGCATTATAATTTTGTATTGTGCATGAATGGATGAATAAAAATTTGCCCAGTGCCTTACAAAAAGTGTTGGTTGTTATCATACATATCAATTGTTCAGTTGTATATTATTTACTATCATAAATATCATAGATAATTGTATTTCTGTGATATCTCCCTAGCATTTGGTTATGATCATGAATTTAAGCTCCTTAGACTTATCTCTGAAAGGGGAATGTATGCTTCTACTCATTAAAACTGTTTTGCTTTGCTTCATTTTTGTTTCATGCCTAGTCTTTCATTTATCTCTTCATATGGTTGTGCCACTTAAAATAGCATCTATGAAATAAGAAAAATGTGTAGCAGAGAATACCTTAAACTGAAAATATTCTCCTGGTTTTGTTCTGAACTAAACGGAAACCCTTTACTATAATACCAGATGGCTGTATTATACGAAGAGCTTATGCAGGAATGGTATTGTAAATGACATTCTCACCGGCCTGTCAGTTAAGGTGGAGTAGTTCAGGCTATAAGTCTTCATAAAAGTATAAGGATATGGTTTACCATTAATGGAATTGAAGTATATGATCCTCAGAATCACTTATTAGTTAATGCTTTATTTCACAAAATAAGATATTGATTGCAGAAGCATTAAATAAACTGCCTAAGGTCACATGGAATGTAAATCTCAAAACCATAATAAAAATCCAGGTCTTTCTGCTTCCAGTTAAGTTTTATCCACCTTTATTTTTCTTCTTTTTTCTGCCTGTCAAGATGTGCTGTCTGCTATCTGCTCAGTCCTATTCTTTTCTTTTTGGTTGAAAACAGTAACACCTAAAACATGGTGTGAGATCACATATTACTGGTATTAATGGCAAATGCACTTTTTGACAGACTGTGCATTAATATAGCATATTATTTATCTTGATGACCATTTAGTTCATTCTACCATCCTAAGTTGGAGGAGAGATTATGATTTTATTGCTTTGCATTTTGAGACCTAGAGAGAATTTCTACTAAAATTCTTTAATTACATCACAACATCAGCCTTTGTGTAGTTGCACTTCTCAAAGAGGCTAATGGAAGTCCATTCAAAGAGTAGTCTAGGGCCCACAGGATCAACATTGCTTCCTTATGACATCATTCTTGGGTTGGGTTTGTTTGTGTTTTAAGGTAGAGTTGTTGAGAACTCTCCACTTTTGATATATTTGGGAATAAATCCTGATTTCTATTTCTAGTCATATCCCTGAATTACAAAAGAGCTCTGAACCAGTCACTCCCTCTTCCTACTCATTTTGCTTTCTTTGTAATAAGGAAGAATACTTGCTTTCCAACTTACCTTACAGGAATATCATGAGCACTAATGAGATCAACTGCATAAAATCACTTGGAGCACGAAGAATGACATCAATTATTTCTTCCTATTAATCTCATGAGATGTAATTCACGGCTTTATAATGTGACATTTTCTGCAATTGCAGGTATTCAGTGACAACTTACAAAAAACTTTCTCTGCTTTGTAGTCATACAGTTCTTATAAAAAGAATAATTACGTGGGGAAAAACGAAGAGGCTTTACCCAACCAGTAATAGCTGTGTCTAGAAAACCCTTATAATAAGATTGAATGTTAAGAATGTAAAGGACCTAGAGCAGATTTTGAGTTTTTCTAGGAATTAGGAATAAACTATCTTCTAAGACCCATGTTTAGGCAAATTTCAATTATAAAGTTCACTTTTCAATGAACTGGAATATTTAATTACGATCTGAGATAAATGTTTCCTTAAATATCTTTTTTATGTTTCAGGATATTAACATACCCCTTCCCTCATTTGTTTCTTAAACTTCACATTGATTTTATTATGAAAGTTTAAGTCAGTGTGGCATTGAGTATGTAACTTATTATAGACTCAACTTATTTAGCTCAAAACATAACTAATGTGCTGTATCTTTTTACCTAAGTAATAGAAAACAAGGGTGTTATAAGATTATTAACTAAAACAAAACAATAGTGAATAAAACCAAACATATTTTCCTGAATAGAATGCTGTTACTTGAGTTCTTAATTATTCTCCTACCCTGATAGAATACACTTTATAAGGAGAGGGAAGCGAGAAACACAGGAGACTGAATTGGAGAAAATTTTATTCCATAATTATATAATTGTGTCTAAATTTCTAACTCCACACTGGCAACGGATTTCTGGAGGACACAATTCTATATTACATGTTAACTGCTTAGCTTTGGTTTCCAGACTTTTTCAGAATCCCTAAAGAAATGGTTTACAATAGTCAATAGCCCATATTAAGGTAACAGTGTATGAAAAATCTTGGACTCCTTCAATTAGTCTAATGCCTGATTTTTAAATAGGTAAATTGGCTAGTGGTACCACCAGCACTCTGGGCACAAAAGATCCCACGTAAAAATTTTCTGGTATCTTCCCATCCATCTTTAGGAAGCTTTAGTGAAAGGCTTAACAGGGACTTATGTACCTGGCATCAGGCTCTACATAATTTCTATTAGCCTTATATAGACTGTCAGAGTAGCCATATCTTATATACTCTTTTCACTCCTGAACTTTTTGCTAAGGCAATCTTACTACTTGACCTTTAGCCTCATTGCTATCTTCTCTTTTTTAGCTTCAATTTTATCTTTAGCACTTATCTTGCTCTGATCTTTGAAGTCTATTCTTGAATAAAATATAACTCCTGGGTTAAATATGCAGTTTTTCTAACATGATACCAACCCAATATATGAAATTTTCTGATTTAAGGATCAATGATCTTCTTTATATAAACTATTTCTATGTAAGACATAATAGAAACATTTTGAAGTCATTTAATTTCAAGTGATAAAATCCACAATACAAAGCATTGAAAGTGGAGTTTGGTAGTAACAGACAAGTAAAATAAAACAATTAATCATCCTTCCTCATCCACCCCACTTTTTAAACCTCTGCTTCTATTATGTTCTATATGCAATTTGCTTAAACATAGACATTGGAGACAATTTATATGCTTGTTATATGAATTTCTATCTATATAAAAACATGAGATTGTAGTACAAGCCAATCTCTGTACCTCAGTTTCTCCACAGAAAGAATTTGAATATGGCTTCCTAAATTTTAAGCATGATTAATATTTTTATAAGGATCTCAAAACACCAAAGGAGAATTGACTGCCTAGTAAAAATGTAAGGAGTCCCTATGAAGGCAGTGTTTTTCTTAGAAAAATCATAAGCAATGATGGGCTGACCAACACAGAACTGAATCAGAACACTTGGTTTTAGCCAGAGTCCTCGATTAACTCTCATATATTCAGAAAATAATTTGTATAACAGTGATTTTAAAGTAAAAAGAAAAAATACAGATTTTCCAGTTTAAAAGTAAAATTAAAAAAGCAAAGGGTGTGGATATAAAATAAAAAATATTTGGAGAAAGAAAAGTAAAGGAAAAAATAAAACAGTAATGGCAATATGTAGTGCTGCTAGGATGTGAAGGCATTTTAAAAATGTAAGAGACTGAAGACGATAGGAAAGTTAATTCAAGCATGCCATTTACTTCTTTTGCAGGATGTCTATTTGTGACTCATAGATAATTTATAGACCTATTCAATTAGCAACTTAGACTTGAGTGTGCCTACATCTGCCCATGCAGCTGAAAGCAATAATCTCTGTACTGTGCTGTTATTGTTGATAAAATAAATAAATAAAAGAAACTTTCTGTAGCAAATGAAAGCAAATTTAGTTTTCTGCAGAGCCATTGAGGGGGAGATGAATCAGAGAGGAGTCTTTAGAGATTCAAACGTGGCAAATAAATCTGGGGCTGGAGTGGAAAGCCTTGGGCACACAGATGCCACACTCAGAGGCATGAAGTAAAATATTCAGCTTTAGCTGCAGTCTTCCAGTTTGGGTTTGAATCATTGGATATTTACAGAAAATATGTATCAGACATATAGTTTATATTCTCTGCTTGTCCTCTACTTTTACCAAGGTGGTTTCTCAGTTCATGTAAACCAGACTCTTGATGAATGCCCATTTCATTTGTCAGTCCAGGCTAAATTAGAGATTTAATGAAAGAGATTCTCTAATTAAATTGTGAAAGTTATCCGAACTTAGAATTTTCTCTTGATTGAGCCAGATGGCATTCGATTTTAAGATATAGTATTATATCTTTGCACTGATTCCCTGTCAAGTCATCCAAAATATTGGGTAATTTTATGTCATGAGAATCATGAGGACAGATGCTTGTTACAAGAGGGTCTTGAGCAGAAGGAAATGCAAGTTCTTTTAAAATTCCAGTCCTTATCTATTAAATCTTTTACAGATAGATAGCTATGAGAGATCTAGGTAAATGAAGAGTAGTTCAAGCATAGCCTATCCATTTTGTTGGCATTATAGCTTTTCTATTAATTCATACAGATATTAAATATTCAATATCTGCCTTATAAATTAGTAAATAGAGGATATATGAATATGTATTTCATTTTAAACTCCCAGGGATAGCCATATGAGACCAACTACTTTATTAGTAATGCAAGGGGACAGTGGTTATGTGTTCATATTTCAAGACATAAGGAGGTTTTCATAACATCCTAGGAAATTATTAAACTATCTCTTGGTATATTGGAGAAAAATAAATTTCAGGTTGAAATTAAGTCTGTTAATTCTGTAAGAGAGGAAAAGGTAAAAGAGCATTTCCCTCTCCTAAAAATCTTTTGATTTTTTAAGGAAAAATTTATAGCTAACTTCTGCCAGTTTTGCTCTTGTGTATGTGCATGTCTCCCCTTCTCTGGATCTCTGTATATACAGTGTGTTTGTTTGTGTATATGCGTGTACCCCTATTAACCTAATGTGCTTTTCTACTTTATGGAGAAAAGAAAAATCCAACAGGATAAAATCTAAATTATACTTGCTTTTCCCCTCATGATTCATTCTTTCATATTGCCGGACTCATATAACCTTCTTAAAACTCATTTCCTCCATATATAAAAATGGTGATAACAATTCCGCAATGGACTATTAGTGAATTAATGAGATCTTTTTGAGCCTTTAGAAAACTGATTCTTGATGAGTTTCCATAATGTGAACATTTCATAAATATACCATTACATTTTGATAAGGTACAACATTGTTTTACCCTGTAACTGAGATGTCATATAATGCAATGACATTTGCAATTGAATGCAGAGTAGAGTAGGTCATGCAGCAGTATGTCCTACTTGCTCTGGAAGAGAAGAGCATGGCCTAAAGTAAGCTTGCCCAGAAGACATTATAGGTTTCTGAAAGATGTGGGAAATTTACCATGTAATTTTTTAAGTACCATCTGGTCAGTGAATCACAGAAAGATAGCAACAAAAAGCTGAAGGGTGACCCAGTAGGCCTTATGATAACTACTCTTCAATCTTAAACTTTATATATATTCTCTGTATATATTCAGAGAGATGTTGAGATGTTTTTATGATATAGCACTGTGGTTGGACTTATTACTAGCTTGTTTAAAGTAATTTTGAGTTTGTGAATCCACCAAGAATGTTGTTAAATATTATAGTGTTTATATAATAATCAAAATGGTATTAAAAATAGTCCTATAAGTGAGAAGGATTTAGCCTACCAAAAGCACAGTTGATAAATATTAGATAGTAATTTCATTTTGTTCTTCTTCAATTCCTTCCCTCTCCTTCAAGTTATTTTGTAGCTTATATTCTATATTCAGATTCAGATTCTCTCCCTCCGTTTCTCTTCCAAAACTGCCAGCTATTTTTTTATTTTTACTTTGGCCTTTGACTATTTTATCTGATTTTTATTCTAACTCTAAATCAAAACTAAGTAAAAATATAATAGCTCATCTGACCTTTAAAAAGGTGTTGGTGATTCTTTCTTAAGGGATTCTTATACACTTTGTCTGCCAGTATACTCCCTCATCTGACCTTCTTAAACCTTTTATCTAATGAAGATGAAAATCGAAAGCAAGAAAATACAGTGATTCTGATATTGGTTGAATGTCTTTCAGGCAATTTTTTTTTTTAACCAAGAAGTGCATGAATGTCAACTTTGGTTTTTTCAAAGCCTTAAATTGCTAAGAATAACTTTTGCTTTTGAAAGTTCAAATAGTCATCCTTTCCAAATAGTTATAAATGGAAGTCCATTTGTAACAGAGTAAAGAGTAATTGGTTAATGTAATATATTAATAAATTGTGTGTAATTATATTTTGATTACATATTTCATTACATGCTCTTGTGTCATGGCTAAAGATTTCCCTTAGTTTGATTGGCTGAGGCTTCTTATAATCCCTTTCTTTTCCTCTATGTGTAAGTATAATTTTTTATTTTATTGATGATACAACTGAAATTCAAAGAAGCTAAATGATTTACTCAAGATCTCACTACCTCTTTGTATAGAACACTTTAAATTCTACCTTGTGATTCTTAAGTTTTTCAAAAAACTACAAATAACAAAAGACAACTTTAGACAATAAGGAGGAAGAGAGGGAATGAGTATTCATTTTCCTTCAACTTTATACTTCCCTAACCAAACCCACTGAGCTCTCCCCATCCAACCAGCTGTTGTTTGGTTTTCCTTACCTTAGTGAAGGGGCAACATTCCATTTAGTAGGTCAAAACTTAAGTTCTTAAACCCTCTCCTGTTATTCACCCTAACTCAGTTTCTAATTCACACAATCCTGTCCATTAAATCCATGAATTTTTTTCTAAATATCTCAGACTGTCTATTCAACATAATTCCTCTATCAAGTCCAATTTGCTGTTGTTCTCCCATACACTTTTATGAACTCTTCAAATAGCATCTTTATATTCAATGTCTCTCCTCCAATCTACTATATATGTTACAATTGGCATACTCACAATGGAAGTACTGTCATTATAGTTTCAAAAAAAACCAAAAAACAAACAAACAAAAAATCTCAATTGGTTCTCCCCTTTTCTCTTAGGATAAAGGAGTAAAGGGGAAGAGAGAGTCCTTCTAATACCTCTGTGGCTCTGCAGGGTCTGGTCCCTGCTCCTGTTTACATATTCATCTTTAGGCTTTCTTGCTAAGGTTAGAATGTACCAGGATTCTACCTTTTCAAGCCCAGTGCCTTTTCCACTGTGATTTTGTCTGAACTCACTGTTCTGAAACTTTTACTGCTTCAGGCGCTACTCCTGCCTAAAATGCACCTCTTGTACCCATCTCTCAGATATTAGCTTAACTGTATGCTGTCTGAATAAGCTTTACTAAGCACCAAGACAAAGTCAAATCTCTTTGTGATGTTTTCATTGTTTATATTGCTGTATGTGTATTTTATAGTTAATCTTCATTGGATTTGTCACAGTATGAAAATGTTTATGCTATTCGTGAATTCATTAATATTGAATTCTCCCACTATAATCCTTGGTATTAGTGTTGTTTTCTATTGTTTTATATACTCTAGCAATAGTGACAGGTATTTGAGCACATAAAAGTTTCTGTTGATTGAAAGAATGGGTAAAAACTAGATAAGACCTTTATTTTATTTAATTACTCACTGCTTGATAATTAGTTTTTATTTTAGAGAATCAATTCTAGAGATGCTTTCTTCCATTAATGAGGAAAATTACACATCCCTAATATATTTCCTTGGCAAAAAACCAATCATTTATTGTAGAAATATACAGATAATGATACATTTAACTTTATGTACCAATAACTTTAAAATGTGAGAACATAAATAATTTCAGGAAATATTATAAAATTATATAAAACATCTATAAATAATTTAAATTATAATAACATGTCATATGCTTTTATCAAATAATGATAGAGATGAACAAATATGTAGGCCACAGAAATTAGCTTTGTTTTAAATGAGTGTTCAGGTATGTAAAGATTTAATTGTAGTTATAGGTCTTGTTCTAGGAGTTCTTGCAATTAGAACACTGAAAGAAAAAGAAGAAGAAAAAAACAAAAACACTTGAGTTCCACTTCAGGTTTTGCTCTGAACTGGCTCTGGGACATTGAGGAAATTTCATTATTAGGAGTCACTTCTTTTTGTGACTTAGAAAAGTAGATTCCTAGTTCTGCCAGATCCTTTAGATTCACATTGCTATGATATCTTTTTGAATTGAAACAACATGTTTGTGGATGATATTTTCAAGTAAATCTGGAAGCATTTTAGAAAATTACAAGTTAACATTATAATTATTAAAACAAATGATTCAAACATGTTAAAATATTGTTTGAAGTTTTTTAGATAATGCAAAAATAGGTTATTTCCTATATTTCCAGAGGTAATTTTTATATTAATACAAAAATATCTTTGATAGATAAAATGGATGAGAATGTGAATGTTCAATAGGAGTTTGGACTTTATGCCCTTGGCATTTCAAACAACTTGAAATTTAAAAATCAATGAGCCAATTAAAAATAAAATTGGCTGTTCGTGTTTTTGTAGTTGAGATTTTTGAGGATTTTGTAGATTCTGGATATGAGACCTCTGTCAGAGGAATCATAGCCCATGATTCTCTCCATTTCCCTAGGAAACCTCTTGACTCTTTTGATTGTTTCCTTGGCAGCACAAAAGCTTTTTAGCTTTATGGCATCCCATTCGCTGATTTTTGACTTTACTTCCTTCACTTTCGGAGACCTGTTGAGAAAGCATTTGCCTACTCCCAAATGCTGAAGTGTTGGACCTAATTTGTCTTCATCAGTTGCAAGGTAACTACTGGTTTAATTTCTAGCTCCTTGATCCATTTTGATTTGATTCTTGTGCAAGGAGAAAGATATGGGTTTAATTTCAACTTTCTGCAAGTGGCTGACCAGTTTTTCCAGTACCATTTGTTGAAGAGGCTGACTCTCCTCCATGTAATATTTTGTCTCCCTTTGTCAAAAATCAGATGTTTAAAGATTTGTGGATTTGTTTCAGGGTCTTCTATTCTATTCCATTGGTCTTCTTTCCTATCTTGATACCAGTGCCATGCTGTCTTTGCTACTACGGCTCTATAGTATAGTTTTAAATCTGGTATGGCAAAACCATCTGTTTCATCTACAATGATACTGCAGCCTTTGAAGGTAAATGGATGGCTATGGAAGAAATTATGCTGAGTAAAATCACTTAACCCAGAGAACCAAGGGTCGAATGTCTCCACTCATCTGTGGAGGCTGGAACTAGACCCTGGCCATTGAGAAAGGTGGTCTACTATCATGTGTTATATCCAGATAAGGTATAATGTTATACAATCTAATACTTTTTTAGAGATATTGTGGGTAAGTGAAGGGAGGGATACAGATGGGTAATTGGCAGGGCACTCCTGGGGGTAATTCTAGTATCCAGAAAATACATTTTACATTATTTTGTTAAAAACTTGTATGATTTGTTCATAAATAAAAAAAGTAAAATTGGCAGAGGGGGCTGGAGTGAGCTCAGTGGTTTAGATGCTTGCCTGGCAAGCATGAGAACCGGGGTTCAAACCCCAGGAACACTTATACAACTAAGTGTTGGAGCAATGAAGGCCATGTGAATAACTCAATGAAGTTATTTCCCTCTTTCTTTGTCTCTGTCATTATCCCTCTTTCTTTAAAAAAATAAAGAAATAAATAAAATAAAATCAGGGACTGGAGTGGTGTCTCCGTGGTATCACACTTGTCTAGCGTGAGTGAGGACCCAGGTTTGAACTCCAGCACCACGTACACAAATAAGTGTCAGAGCAATGAAAAACTAAATAAAATTCTTTCTTTCTCTCATTCACTCTCCTTCTTTCTCTTAAAAAATCAAATTAAAAATACTTTAAAAGAAACTGGGAATATAACTGCATTAAGAGCTATTGCAATTGAACACAAAATCAAACTTTGAATTTTTGAGTAAAATTGACAAAACCAGAAACAGTTTGTTTATATGGCTTTCAGGGCCTTTACCAAAATTCACAAGAAAAAAGTAACTCTAAGAACAGAAATGAACTGGTATCTATTTTAAACATATTTTAATATATTTAGAGGATCAAAATCTGTTCATAATTTTTCATCTTCATGTTTATTAAGAATATCAATTACAGTTTTATTGGAGCACAATGGTAATTCCTGCAGGATATCTGTTAATAAACCATGAATAAACTTATTCTCTTTGATCTCAGAGCATAAACATAAACATAGAAGGTACACTTCCTTTTTATTTATGAATGTAGCAAAACTTAGGATTTGATAAAGATTGTGACCATTATTCAGCATCTCTTGGTTTATTTCTTAAGGAATATCGCAGTGACAGCCTTAATATGTTTCTTAGTAGAAAGCTCAATGCCTGGGATTACATCCAGGTTTTTGACAGCTGTATATATCATGCAAAGGTTGAAAGGTAGGAGACAGCTTCCAGAAATAATGAGTGCATAGATATCCGATTGTCATCTTAAAACAATTTAGTTAGAGAGAGTTGGGAGGCAGCCAGGAACTAAAATTGAAGATACAAAAATTAATGGAATAAGATAAAGGTTGTAAATCACAAAAATTTGCATGTCATTAGTTTTACATAGAAGACTGAAGGATGATTGACAAGACATAGATGTTAATTTGAGAAGATAGCTATATGGAGATAATAGAATATTATTATTAGTCCAAATGTATAGAATCACAATATTAAAGTAGATTTAAATCAAAGAACAAAAAAATTGCTGCACTAGTTTGAGTTTTAACATTCTATGTGAATAATCACCACAGAACATATTTAAGAAACACAAAAAATATAAGAATAGTAAAATCCTGATTTTTAAAAGAAATCATAACAGTATTAGGTATGGATATACTCAGAATGAGCCTGAGACATTTTGCACATGTCCATTAAATGAGTTAATTTATGATAAATTCTTATGATTACCAACACTTTTATTAATTATAACAGAAATTTCCCATCATCTCCTTTAAAGCTAATATGGCAATAAAGTATAATAAATGCAATATGACTTTTTAAAATTATTTTCTCATTAAGTATATATTCTATAAAATTGGAAATACTTTCACTTATCAAATTCATAGGAAAGGTACTTTCACTTTGTGCTTTCATTGATTGCATGCTGTAATTTGTTTGCATGCAGACAAATTTTTATATTGAATGCAGTAAGTTTCTATTTTTTCTATGTTCTTGAAAAGAACATAGAGAAAATTGAATAAATCGTAGTAAACACTGTGCTTGGCTCACTTCTCTTATTGTTTATTGTTTCATTCTTCTCAACATGATAGATTTGTGATCTTTGATAAATGACTAGAACGGGTTTTTTGGTTCCCTGTGCTTCCGAAGGACATGAAAAGTTTTTCTTAATGGATGGCACATTCACTGAATCACAGAATACGTTTCTGCACACTTTCTATAGTACTGACACATTTGCTTTTACGTTGTAGCAATATATTGGGACAATACCTTTTTCCACACTGAGATGCAAGACATGCAGGTAGAATGATGATCATGTAATAAGTGCTATCTATTCTGTTCTCTCCCTCTCTTTCTCTCTCTCTCTCTCTCTCTGTGCGGGAGTGATGGTAGAGAGGGAGAGAAGAAATCTTTCCTGTGTTTCAGTCCAGGAGAGGCAGTTCCATATATCAAAAATGAAACCAACATAAGATGGTTTTGCATTTAATTTTTGGTGATGATTTTGCATTTTAACACTGTAAGCTTTCTAAATATGGTGCATGACATGGGGCAAAACACAATAAGCACATTTTAAAAAATATTAAAGGGAATTCACAAAATGAATGAAATTACAGTGAAATAGGAATGCATTTTTATGGGTTCATCAACTGAGAAGTGCTGATATAGCTATGTCTGAAATAAGAGACCCCTGTTCAACAGAAAATGGCTAATGCATTCCTAGGATAGAAGTGCCATACCAATTTCAACCTAGGTTTAGTTGTCACTGCTCCAAACAGGAAATCCCTGGAAGAAAATACTGGTTTGGGGGGAAAAAGCATAATGGACTCTGTGGAGCTACTTCCTGCTTGAATTTGAGCTTAAGGTCCTTTCTAGAAAGCCTAACAGGAGCCTCTGGAAACTGTTTCAGTTCTGCTGCTTTGACGAAGTGTGTGTTCTGATGATTGTCCCTGAAATCATGAACGAAGACAAAGTAGAAAACAAATGAAGCAAACTAACTCCTCTCTCTGCTATTCCTTTTTGTATATCTCAGAAACTTATTTGTCAAAACATTTTTATTGGTCCTGACAAATAATGAAGAAGTACAATATTATTCTCCTGTGAGTAATAACAGGTAGAGAGAGGTGGTTTTATTCCATTTGGTCAGTTTCCACTAGTTAAACTGCAAACTAGGATAGCATTTCTGATCTTAGTTCTTACATCATTCCCAGTAACCTATACAATTTCTACTCACCTAAGTATTTGAGTAAAAGAAAGACTTAAACTCTGCAGTGTAATAGAGCTATAAGGGAGAAATAGATGTCACCAACAAAGAGAGCTTCAGTCACTTGGCAATTCTATAATGCTTGTTTCTTTTGTTGTAAAAATCCCAAGGACTTTTGTAATGGTTTTACTTCAGACTTTTCAAAAATTTATATCATTTGCTAGAATAATAAGTTGTGAAATCATTTGACTTTTTCTTTATATTGTCTTAGTTTGCATTTTGTTGATGTACCAGATTATCACAAATGGAGTTATTTATAAAGAAAAAAAGTTTTTTATTTCCCAGTTCTGGAGGCTTAAAAGTCAAAAGGTATAAGCAGAGGCATCTGGCAAGGACCTTGGCACTATATCAACACACGGCAGAAAGTGAAAGCCAAGCAAATGTGTGCAAAAGTGTGAGAATAGGATTCACTTTTATAGCAGTCCACTGTCGCGGTAACTACCATTGTTGGAGAAGTAATCCTGAAATAATATTAACCCATTCACTAAGTTTCCGCCTTCATGACACAATTACCTTTCTTAGGCCCTTATTTGCAGAACATTGCATTGTTGGTCACCAGGCAACAAAACCTGGTCAGATTGTGTAATTTAAATGGCCACAGAATATTTCACATATTTTTAAATTAAAAATACCCCATGATTTGCTGAAGCACATTTTATTTTGACTTGAAAGTTCACAACAAATAACTCAAATTTCTGCATTAACAAATTACAGTATGTTGCTTTTTGTAGGGGAGAAAATAGTATCTTTCCTCATCCATGGCTAGATTCATGGCTGAGATCCCCAAAATAAAAGGCAAATTAATAAGAAAAGAGCATACATATTAAGTCAATATGAATTTTATGTGACACTGGAGGCTTCATAAATGAAGGCTTAAAGCAGCAGGAAGACTGTATATTTTAACCTATATGATGAAGAAGTACATGGTTGTAGAGAAACATGATTTCCCAAAACTTGCTATGATCTAAGGATGGTGAGTTGGGTTGGTGGGGATTTAGGAAGGCTAATAGTATAGATTCTTTTTGGCTTCTCTGTGTGACATTTCTTTGCTCTAGGTATAAAACAGGACCTATCTGGAATAAGGGTCTTATGACCTATTCTCAGAGGAAGGTCAGTAAGGTTTTATGACCTGCTGCAGAAAAGAAGAGGTGAGGGAATTCTTTCTAGTGTCTGGGACCTGTTTCTGTTATTTCCTTAAAAGCTAAGGTGCTCTATTCTGGGGACATGTATATTAAACCTCCTTAATTTTATGCACAGGAAACAACAGCAATGCTGTTGACTGTTAAAAAGGTTTCCAGGAATAATATTTGGAAGGGAAAAATCACATCAATCATATTTATAAAATTGTATTTTGAAATTCTTAACTGCAGAACATTTCCAATAAGTTGTTGCCAAAAGAAATACTTAGCCACATAGGTAGAGAAGAGGAGTAGCATTTACATTTTAAGGAAGAAAAGGAATTTGTTAAAAGCAAGTTCACACATAGGACACATGGAACATATTTTGAGAGAAATTTGAGGAAAGTGTTTTCACGAACCACTTAAAATTCACTGCTTTGATGTATCATACAGTAAGTAGTTTGTAGGTTATTTTGATTTCCAACATATGCTTTGTAATTATCTCCCTTTGCATAAGAACCTGGTTTTATTTGCTTATTATATTTATTTTGTGATTTAATTTGGGAATGTTGTGAAACATGGTATTTTTGTCTTTTTCATGAAAATACAATCTATTCCCCGATTTGTACAGTTATTTTTGACAAAGGAAACTTCAATGTACTGTTATGAACTTAGCATGTATAGATTTTTACATTAGTAGTGAAATTTACTTGTACTAATTCACCTCAAACAATGTATTCTGTACTCACTTTTATTTTAGCTCATGAATCAAGGTTAAATCATATTTTCACCAACTGGCATTTATGTTTAAGGACAACATCTTCTTCATGTCTGGGTAGGCTAGGTTATGCAATGATAACCGACAAAACCATGCTTTCAGTGGCTTAAAACAGCAATTTTATTTGTTAATCATAGTGTGTGCTGGTGTCTCTTTTTTGTATGGGTATTTTACTTATTTGAGAGCCTAGATTAATAGAACAGTCAGGCTCTAGATCACTGCCAGAAATCCTCATATACAGATAGACAGTGCACTTATGAATGGGGATTAAAGAAGGTTGAGCTGGGCATGGT
>PVKS010028955.1:0-25875 GCA_004027875.1 Aplodontia rufa
GAACACACCAATGTGCACACATGCAACTCACATGCACACACAGGAGTGCGTGCACACGTGAACACACCAATGTGCACACGTGCAACTCACGCACACACAGGAGTGCGCGCACACGTGAGCACACCAATGTGCACACATGCAACTCACATGCACACACAGGAGTGCGCGCACAGCTCGTCACCCTGTCTTTGGAATTTCAGGTGTTACTTGGTTGTGCCTTAAATTCCTCGTCACAAAAATATTTTGCTTATCTATTTTTTTCCTAGAATCTAGCAGTGCCTGGCACACGATGTGTAATGAATGATCTTTTCATTTTGTGGGAGATAAAACACAGACGTGCACAATTCAGAGAAACACAAGCCCTTGTGCAGAAGCCGAGCTTCCCTCCGCCCACCACCAGTCCCTCGGGGCCCTGTCCCCAGGCCGACACGGTCACTGTCTTCCTCCGGAGCTGTTCTGTGTCCACGCATTCACAGGCAGGGCCACTCCTGTTCTGAAGCTTTGCTTTTTCACCTGACAATTTATTCTGGATACAGAGCTTGCTATTTCCCCATCTGCAAAATGGAGAAAGCCGCCTCACGGGCCATTCTAAGGGATAAACAAGTTAAAATTAATTCTGGGAGTGGTTGGAACGGTACAGAGTCGCCGCTCTCTGGGAGCCAGCTCTGAGCAGCATCCAGATGTCTGCTTCCTTTTTAACGCCTTCAAAGCATCCCGCAGGGTGGATGTGCCCTGCTGATAGACACTGGAGTGGCTTCTCGCACTCTGCCACACCTATGCTTACTAAAGATTCAGAGCAAGCAAGAAAAGCAACGAATGAAGGAGGTAATGGGGAAACTCTGAACAGATCACAGACCTGGGTGCGTTTCAGAGATTCCAAGTTCTTCCAAGACACCTTCCCAGGCACTAATTTTGCATGGGGTTCTGAAGGAAGGTGCTCCAGGTCCCCAGAGTGATCAGACCACGCAGCTGTGTGGTGCCACATCAGTTCCTGGAGGACAGCTGGCTGCCCCTGGGGACACTCAGGTGCACGCTGAACCGTTCCCTGCTGCAACCAGGGTTTGCTCTAGAGAATGAAGCCAGCATTCTGCCCCCCAAATCGTGGCTTCTGAGGATACTGCTGGTCCCCAAAAGGAAGGCAGTAGCTGGTTCAAGAGGTGTCACCTTAGCCCAGAGGGCCGAAGGATGAGCCCCGCCCCCAGGTGTCCTTGAGGGGCTCCACGGGCACCTGGTGAACCCGGGCTGAGTCGTAGAAAGCAGGGTGAAGCGCGGGGTGGGAGGTGGGGAGGAGGCACGACACGATCGTGAGCTGTATGAAAATGTATTTTTGTAACTGCGGGTTGAAAATAGACATCCCGACTTCACGCTGACTGTCTCATCTCCATGACGGGTCCCTGCTGGCTGGGGCTTTTCCATTCAGCACGTCTCCGTGGCAATGGGCCACCTCTCATTCACGCCATCTCCAGGGTTACCTTGCTGGGCTCATTCATGGCTGTTGCCATGGAGACGGGTCCATTGATACAATCGTGACTCTCTGGAACTTTGCTTTCCTGAATGAGGGAGTGTTGGTCACCGGGCAGGGATGGAATTATGGCTGGAGGTGGGGGTGAAGAGAGTTCTGGGAGAAACTGGGGGCTAAAGGCTTAAAATCCAGCAAGGGGAAGACAGGGTGGTTGAGGGCCCCATGGCAGAGCACTGGAGAGCTCTCTTGGTTTGACATGTCCCCATCCTCGGTGTCTACCCCAGCAATTAGCACAGTGCCTCGTGTGCAGCAAACACCCTCCAGACAATTATGGAATAAAGCAGACTTGGTTGCTCACGAGCCTGTCCTTGAAAATTTGTAAAAATGTGGAAGCATCAGAATAGAATCTCTCTGAGCATTTGTCACGGCTGATTCCGGCACCCCAGCACTTCCCTTCCGGTGTGTGTGCACGACTTGCGTGTGCCCTCTCCCAACATGAGACACAGAGTTTGTTCCCCTCAAAAGTCCAGGTGTTGAAACTCGATCCCCGCGTCCCTACTTCAGTGGTACTTGGAGGTGGGAACTTTGGGAGGTAACTAGAAGTGGATGAGGTCATGCGTGGGCTGTTACTGGTTCCACAAAAGCAGGAAGAGACCTGAGCTACCACTCTTGCTCTAACCAAGAAGGTCCCCACCTGATACTGGTGCCATTTTTTTGGAAATTTCCAGTCTCCAAAACCAAGTTCTAAATAAATCTCTGTTCATTGCCTGGTCTTCGGTATTTTGTCCCAGCAACAGAAAACAGACTAAGACACCTGTACCCTCTCCTTCACTGACAATGCTGACCTTTTTCTCAGACATCACCATGTTTCCCCTCCCTAATGGAATAGTCCTATAGCATTAAAATCTGCTGCTAACTTTCCCACTAAAAAAAAAAAAAGAAAGAAAATTCTGAACTTCATTTTACCCACCGGCTCACTGACACCCCATCTCTTTCCCTCCGCCCTTCTCAGTACATGTCTTCATCAAAAAATTTTGGTACTGGGGATTAAAGCTAGGGGCACTTAACCATTGAACTGTGCCCCCAGTCTTTTTAATTTTTTAAATTTGAGACAGGATCTCACTAAGTGGTTGAGGCTGGCCTCAAACTTGCAATCCTCCTGCCTCAGCCTCCCTCACACCTGGCTCTCAGAACAACTCTTTAACAGAGTTGTTGATAGCTGTTCCAGGAGCCTTTTGCCTCCACCTCCTCACCTAAGCAGCTCTGCTATGTGCCTGCTGCCTATGCCATAGACCTCCACTCCGCTAAGGGCAACAGTCAACCTCCCTCCTCACTTGAGCTGACCGTTGGCCTCCACTAACTCTGTGGATCCCCCTCCTGTTTGAAATGCCTTCACATGCTCCTGGCACGGGATCCAGGGCTCGTGTCCCCCTGATCTGCTGCAGCTCAGTTTCCCCTGCTGTTTCCTCACATTTCCAGCCTCTTTAATGGCGGAGAGCCAGCCTTGGGTGCTTTTTACACCCACTCCCTCGTCCAGCTTCATGGCTTTAAATAACTTCACAGACTGATGGCTCTTGCATTTTTATCTCCAGCTCTGGCTTCTCTGCCCTGGACTTCAGACTCCAATTACTCAAAGGCTGACATAATATCTCTTACCCATTAGCAGGCAGCTCAAACTTAGCATGTCCCAAGCTGCGTTCCCAGTCCCTTCCCATGCTTGAGAGTACACACATCCTCTGGTTTCCCAGCCCCTGACTGAGAGATCCTCCCTGACTCCTCCGCTCTGTGTCTCTTTGAGGTGCTAGGAATCGAGCTCAGGGCCTTGCACATGCTAGGCACGCACTCCACCACCAAGCTACTCCCCAACCTCTTCCCATTCACTTGTCAACACCCAATGTGTCTGCAGACCTCGCCACACTCCTCCCACCTCCAGATGTGGGAAGCCCTGGTGGAAACCACTGTGGTCACTTCCACGACTCCACCCTCCCTTCAATCTGTTCTTGACACCAAAGTAGGCAGAATGGTCCTTTCCCTTCCTCAGCAAGACTCTCTGTGCACCCTCTGCTCCTTCCTGGATTTATTCTCCCCTATAACATTTACCGCGATTTAATTACTAAATATTTCACTTGTGGACTTCATCGTCCATGATCCATTTCCTCTCTGCTGGACTGTGGGCTCCATGAGTTCTAGGAACCCATCCATACTGGGTCCCTGGCACTGAGAGAAACTGGCTGGCACATAGCAGATGCTAAGTGGCCAAGGATCACTAGGGGAAACTGAGCACAGGCTTTGGGTCAAGGGGTGTCACAGCAGTGGCAGGCCAGCTGTTCAAATCCCATGCTTCTATCTCTAGATATAATCACTAGATTATATTTCCCAGAAACCCTTGCATCTAGACAGAGTCATGTGACTAAAGCTGGCCAATGGGATGCAGGAGGGAGTGATGTCAGCACCTAGACAGGATCATGTGACTAAAGTTGGCCAATGGGATGCAGGAGGGAGTGATGTCAGCACCTAGACAGGATCATGTGACTAAAGCTGGCCAATGGGATGCAGGAGGGAGTGATGTCAGCACCTAGACAGGATCATGCAACTAAAGCTGGCCAATGGGATGCAGGAGGGAGTGATGTCAGCACCTAGACAGGATCATGCGACTAAAGCTGGCCAATGGGATGCAGGAGGGAGTGATGTCAGCACCTAGGCAGGGTCATGTGACTAAAGCTGGCCAATGGGATGCAGGAGGGAGTGATGTCAACCTCCTCCCAGGCCTGGAGCCTAAAGCTTCCCACAAGTCTCTCCATGCATTTTCTCTTCCTTTATCTGCTTGCAATTGTAGAGGACCTGGTGGAAGACTCCACCTCTCCAAAGCACATGCTGGATGGAGGCCAGGGCCCTGAATGGCTGTGTGTAGTTCAGCCCAGTGACACCTGGCTAACCAGACTGTGAAATGAACTAGAAATCATCTTCTAAGCAGCTGAGAGTTGGGGGTGGCTCATCCTAGCACCTAGCCCACCCTCACACAGGTGTCCTCAGCACATGGGCAATAGTTTAATTAATTTATATGGAGCACTCATGTGTGTCAGATATTCTTCTTGGCATCAACGATGCAGATAAAAATAGGCATGGTGACACAGTTCTTTTCCTTTCCAAACACTGTATTGAATGTTAGAGTAAAAAAAAAATAGCTAACACTACTGCTCATATCATTTCACCTAGTTTTCAAAAGAACTTGATGAAGAAGGTAGAATCCAGAAATATGAACTCCCAAAGGCCCAGACATCTTAAACACTTCGGGTCCCCACCATTTCACGTAAGGGATATGAAACCTGTCCTGTTATTTATCCTGATTTTGCAGGGGAGCCACACAAGGCCCAGAGAGGCTCATAATCTGTCTGAGGACACACAGCTAGTAAATGCTGGGCTGGGATCTTCATCCAGGCAGGCTGGCTTTCAAGTTCAGGCTTTTGACTTCTGTACTACACAGACAACCCCAGATTTGGGAACACAATGAAAAGAACAGAGCTCAGCATAGAAGAGCTGATTCAAGAAGAGGGCTGGCTCAGCATGAGCAAAGGCTTGGAGATACAATGAGGTTCAGTGCAAGGAGACTCCAGTAAAGAGTCCAGGGATGACACGAGGTGGAGACAAGGTACAGGAAGGCCATGCAGGTAACAGGGGCTTGAGTCCTCAGGATGGGCAGAGATGAACTGGGAATCACACATGGTACATGAAGGGTATCCCGAGGTGGAGAGAAGACCCTCATAACTCCATCTTGAAGGGGAAATTAGACAAAAGGAAACAGCCCAGGCATGCCACTGGGCTGAGAAGAGAAAGTGTCTCAGCATGTCGTTCTGAGATGCCCACCTGGGACAAGTGACCATCATGGGAGGACTTCTCCTAAAGCGGTTTTGGGGGTGTGGGAACAGATGAGGAGAACTGAGGAGAAGGAGATGGATCACATTCTTGGAAGCATGAGAGAGTCAGGGTGGGAGATAGAAAGGGCAGTGGGAAAGAAGCAGGATGTTGGGATGGGTGCTATGGTCTGAATGTCCCCTCAAAACTCATGAATTGAAAAACTTAATTGCCATGGTGGTCAATGATATATGGAAATGTAAGAGGGAAGATCTTTTGGGAAGTGGCTAACTCACAAAACCTCTGCCCTCATGAATGGATTAGGTGCCCTTATGGTCAGATGGATTTGGTCCTTTTCTGCTCTTCCTCCTTCTGTCATGTGAGAGCACAGTGTTCTACCCCTGTGGGGAATGCAGCAGGACTGCCATCTTGGAATCAGAAAGCACCTCTCACCCAACACTGCACTTGTCGGCACCTTGACCTTGGGCTTCCCAGCCTTCAGAACTGTGAGAAAGAATTTTCTCTTATTTATAAATGACTCAGCCTGTGGCTTTTTGTTATAGCAACACACACTGACTAAGACAATGGAAAATCTTAGTATCCTCTGAGATACAGAAAGGCATGTGTGGAAGGGAAGGATGATGCAGATGTAAGGAAGAGTTAGACACAATCCCTGAACCTCCATCTCCACCCATTCTGCAGCCTCAACAACACATCAGCCTTTATCACCTGCTGGAGAAGGTGGGGAACTCCTGCACGTAAGAATTGCACCAACAATATTTTCCTTCCAAGAGTTAAGAGTCAGGTGGGTTAACTAAATTAGGAAGTAGACAGTGTTTTGGAATCCACAGAGGCCAATTTCTTGATTTTACCAATGAGGAAAAGTTCCAGAGGGGCTGAGGGAGCTGTCCAAGGTCATCCAGTGAGTAAGAGATGGATCTGAGACTAGAAGATGAATCTCTCATTGTCCTGGCCTTTTTCTTCCTACTGCACTGTGCTAGTTCCCAGTGGAGTCTGAGCAGCGCTGACAGAACTCCTGACAATGATCAAACTGTTCTCCATCTGTGCCGTCCAGTATGGTTTCAGCCAGCTACACGTGGCATTAAGCACTTGAAGTGTGACTAGTGAGGGTAAGTAATGAAATTTTAAATTTAATTTTAATTAACTCAAAATTTAGTATGGAGGCTTCTAAAAAAATAAACACAAAATTAGTATACATATGCTAATCAGGGACTAGAATCCATCTCTTCACACTACTGTTTATAGCAGCATTATTCCAAAGAGGGGGAGCAACCCAGTGTCCACAGATGGATGAATGAATAAACAAAATGTGGCAAATACATACAATGGAATATTACTCAGCATTCAAAAGAAAGGGAATTCTGATACATGCTGCAGCGTGGATGGACCTTGAAGACATTTTTCTAAGGGAGATGAGCCAGTTACAAAAGGACAAATGCTGTCTGATTCCACTCATGAGGTGCCCAGAGCTGTTAAGTCCATATGGTCAGATGACAGAATTAGGGTTGCCAGGGGGCTGGGCACAGGGAAATTGGGAATCATCACTTACTAGCGACAGATTTCAATTTGGGAAGATGAAAAGTTTTGGAGGTGGGTGATGGTAGTGGTTACACAAGCATGTAAATGTGCTTACTGCCACTGGACTATACACTTAAAATGCTTAAAATGGTAACTGTCATGTTCTGTGTATTTTACCACAAAAAAACCAACCAAAACAAAAACAAAATTTAACATGAGTATGATGGTGACAAACTGCAGCTCTAAGAATGCTCCCAAGATGACTTCAATGTCCCGCTCCAAGCACACAGACTTTCAAGGGAGGTCAAAACCCATCCTCGAGGGGGCAGCCTGCTGTTCCAGGAGGTGGCAGCTGCTTGTCCAGGTCAGAAAGCAACTGCCAAGAACTCACAGGGCATTGGCAGACAGCCAGCTCCCCATCTGTCAGTTTGCTTCTGGAGATCTGGAGAAGTGTCCAACTAAGTGCAGCCCCATGGTGCCAGGAACACTCAGTGACTGGGTCCTGTGGTGTTTCCACTCTTCTGCGCAGGGACAGGGAGGGAAGGCTGTCTTGCCTGGGTTTCTGGGTGCCCAGAGGCTTAGCATCAGAGCAGGAGAGAGCCACCAGGGCTGAGTTTGGAGAGGGCTGCCTCCTGCACAGAACAATCCACCCTGCTCATAATCTGGGGTCACTCAAGGGGATGCCATCCAACCAGAAGCAGGTACAGCACTGTATGTGAAGGCCTGGCTTTCTGGGGAGTATTAGCTGGAGCTTTCCAAACAATTCCTGTGTTAGGAGCTCAAAAAAGACTCAAAGTATCTTCAATCAAGGTGCAGAGCCCCACTGCCAGCCAAGTCATCAGGAGTCCTGGTCTCTTAGGATTTTGAGAGCCCAGGCTGGCCTCAAACTCCAGGGCTCAAGAGATCCTCTGGATTTGGCCTTCCACATAGCTGGAATTACAGGTATATGCCACTGTGACCGGATTTTTTGGCCCTATTTTTTTCTTTCTGATACTTAGCACAGTGGGAGCTCAAAAAGTATTTGTGATGATATTCATAAGGTGTTTAGAGCCTATACGTGGATCACGTGGGCTTAATTCTCAGCTCTGCCATTTGCTGTGTGCCCCTGGGTGAGTTACTTAACTCCTCTGTGCCTCAATTTCTCTGTGGTTTTTGCCCTCAGAGAGAATAAAATTTGTTAATGCATGAAAAGTCCTTTGGACAGTGATTAGCACACTGTAAGTCAAATGAATGTGATGACAAATTTATCAGATCACACAGCACATGTCAGGAGAAGGGCTCTTCAGGTATTAGATACAGGGGAAAGGGACCCAGAGGTCATAAAGTGAATTTCAAAGTGCATCCTGGGTGCAGCGGGCCAATTTGTGCCCACTGGAATCTGTGAACATTACTGTTATTGTTTGGACTTGGAATGTCCCCCAGAAGCTCATGTGTTGAGGGCTTTGTCCCCAAGGCAGTAGTGTGCAGAGTGGGGCCTTTGGAAGGTGACTGGGTCACGAGGGCTTTGACCTAATCGATGGATTAATCCACTGACAGATTCATTAATGGGTTACTGGTAAACCGAGGGGACAGGTTGGAGGACCTGGCTCTTGGGTACTTTCTCTTGTCCCCAGTTCCTCCCTCTCTTCCTCTGTTTCCTGGCCACCAAGAGGTGAGTCACTGTGCTCCAATCCACACTTCCTGCCATGATTGTTCTGCCTCACTACACACCCAGAACAAGACAGCCAAGTGACCCTGGACCAGAACTTCTGACCCGGGAGCCAAAGCAAACCTTTTCTCCTTTCCAGTTGTTTATCTTAGGTATTTTGCCACAGCAATGGAAGGCTGACTAACACAGCTACCTTATTTTGGAAAAGGGTCTTGAAGTCATGTTTAAGAATTTTGGGGGGTGGAGCAGTGGCTCAGGGGTATCACGCTTGCCTGGCATGCACAAAGACCTGGGTTCGAACCCTAGCACCATGCACACAATTAAATGTCAGAGCAACAAAAACCAGATGAAAACTAAAGTTGATTCTCATTCATTCTCATTCTCTCTCTCTCTCTCATTAAAAAAAAAAGAATTTGGGACTGGAATGGTGGCTCGGTGGTTATCACACTTGCCTGGAATCATGAGTATGTGAGTTCGAACCCCAGCACCATGTACACAACGAAGTGTCAGAGCAATGAAAGCCACATGAGAAACTAAATTAATTCATTCTCTCTCTCCCCCCCATCTCTCTCTCTAAAAAAGTAAATATATAAAAAGAATTTGATGGGGGAGAGTTTATTCCTGCATTATCTAGGTGGGCCCTAAATACAGTCACATGAGTCTTTCTGAGAAAGAGGCAGAGGGGACTTTGAGAACACAGAGGAGATGGTCGTGTGCCCATAGAGCAGAGGCCTGAGTGAGGCAGTCACAAGCCCAGAGCCAGCAGAGGCCGGAAGGGCCCAGGTGGGAAGGACGGGGCTCCTGGGGCCTTGGGAGGAGGCAGAGTCCATCAATACTGATTTCAGTCCTGTGGCCTCGGAAACACTGAGGGAATCGATTTCCACCGTTTTAAGCCACCCGGGCCATGGTACTCTCCCTCGGCAGCCTGAGCAAATGGACACACAGGGCAACGGCAGCTGAAACGAGGTCTGCAGTTCTCGTCACCTGACCACACCCAGGACAGAGCAGACGTGGGCTGGAAGACATTTTTATCATCAACAACAACACGGAGGACCCTGGGGGACCCTGGGAAGATGCACAAAGACAAACTGAAATCGCAAAGAGACGGACTCACATAAATGGCGGTTTCTAGGGGCTGGGGCTGGGGTTTGGGGAGATGGTTGGTCAAAGGATCCAAGTGGGATGAAACGCACATTCAAGAGTCCTATTGTATCGCAAGGTGACATAGTAAATATCAATGCGCTGTAGCCTGAAAATGGTGAAGGGAGTAGGGTTTAGGTGTTCCAACTGCTCCAAATGATCAAAGTGCATCACACGTGTTAATCAGCTCATCCGGGCTATTCCACGACATTTCAAAACATCATGCTATTTACCATAACTATAACTATTTTCATTTGTCAATTAAAAAAATGAAGAATGGGGACTGGAGCAGTGGCTCAGTGGTTACAGCGCTTGCCTGGCATGCGCATGTACATGGGTTCAAACCCCAGCACCCATGTGCACAACTGAGTGTCAGAGCAATGAAGGAAAACTAAATACAATTGATTCATTCATTCTCTCTCTCTCTCTCCTTCTCTCTGTAAAAAAAGAAAAAGACAAATGCTGTTAACTTTGGGATTTTGGCAGGGGTCAGCCCAATGCATAGGCTGGCCATCGATCTCACCAAGGCGAGTGGTGGGACAGGCTGCATCTATTCACTTACCAGCAGCAGAGAAGAGCGACTGACAGGCTGGGTGGTCTGCAGAGCCTGAATGTTCACTCTCTAGGCCTTAAAACAAGTTTACGGACTGCTGTTCCCAGCAACCTGGTCTCTCACATGACTTTTCATTTCTTTTTGGTACAGGACATCGAACCCAGGGGTGCTTCACTCCTGAGCCACACTCAGGGCTTCACTGAGTTGCTGAGGCTGGCTTTGAACTTGCAATCCTCCTATTTCAGCCTCCCGAGCTGCTGGGATTTCAGCCCCACCACACCCAGCTCACACTTCCTCTTTAAAAACTCCAAGATCTTCATCCGAATCAGCTTCCTGGATGATGGGGATGTACCATCCTGCACCCCCAGCGTGGCTGCCACTAACCACATGTGGCCACCAGGCACTTGAAACATAGCTGTGTGGACAGAGGAACTGATTTTTAAAGTTCTATTTAATCTGAGTGAATTCAAACCCAAGTTGAAGTGGACACACATGCAGGTGGGATGGGGTCCAGCAGATGTGAATTAATAAAGGTGTCTCTCCTGAATCAAGCTGGCCTTGTTCCGCAGCCTCTCTTCTTAAGAAGGCAGCATAGTGGGCTGGACTCTGTCCCCCCCGGAATGCATGTCTACCAGGAAACTGTGGATGCAACCCCGTTTAGAAACAGAGTCTCTGCAGATGTAATGAATTGAGGATCGCAAGACGAGATCACCTCCTGGACTTAGGGTGAACTCCAAGTCCAAGGGCTGGGGTCACAGGAGGAGGAGAGAGCACAAGATACAGAAGTGGGTGTGCGAGGATGCGGGCAGAGCCTGGGGTGAACGAACTCGGGGTGCTGAGGATGGCTGGGAGCCCAAGGTGGAAGAGGCAAGGAAGGATTCTTCCCCACAGGGTTCAGGGAGTGTGGTCCTGCTTGTGGTACCTCACTACACTGCCCAGCGTGGGCAGGAGAAGAGGAGGAGACGCCCGTCAACCCCCAATCCTCTTATTCAGTAGTTTTGAAGAAACCCCATGAGACAGATCCGTTTTTTTTTTTTTTAAGAGCTGAGGACCGAACTTGGGGCCTTGCACATGCTAGGCAAGCGCTCTGCCACTGAGCTAAATCCCCAACCCCAAGAAGGATTCTATTTGACAATTTAATTCAATAGAGAAACTAACAAACACTGGGTACCACCCAAGTCCACCCGAGCCCCTGCCACCTTCTACGGTCAGGGCATTTTAGACACAGCGTTCTCAGCAGCTCGGCACGATCAAATGACAAAGTTTCCATCGATGGCTTGTCAGAGGAGTAATGAGCCACTTCTCTGTCTGGCACTTAGACTGGGGATACCCTCTCCATCTTGTCTTCTTTTTTCTGTGCGCTGTTATTATTTGTTTTTGTTTTTGTGGTACCGGGGATGGGACTCAGAGCTTTATGCATGCTAGCCATGCAAGCACTCTACCACCGAGCTGCACCCCCAGCCCTTTTCATTATTTTGAGACAGGATCTTGCTAAATTGCTGAGGCTGGCCTCTAACTTGTGATCCTCCTGCCTTGGCCTCCTGAGAAGCTGAGATTACAGGCATGTGCTACCTCATCTGGTTCCCTCCTGTCTTCTACCTTCTTAAAGTGAGTCAGCTTTGTGCAAATGATGCTACACACTCTCAGCGGCAGTAGAACAAGAAGAAGGCAGGCTCCTGAGTCCCTGAGAATCTGTGAGGAATGAGGACTCCCTCCCAATCTGCACATCTGGTCTTAGATCTGCTATGGGGTGGGGAAAAAAATTCTGTACTGTTTCAAGTGCTGTTATTTCCAGGTCTCAGCACAGCAGCACACCCTTCTCTATATCACATACAACGAACACTGACCAGGAGCCTAGGGAGTCCCAGAAGAGGGGATCCGACGGTGGCTTCTAGGGGCAGGGCCTTGCTCTCAAGTGGTTTACACTCTAGCAGGAGGAAAGGAGATGGCTAAGTCCTCAGGTGTGGAACAACCAGATATGGTATCTGCAGAAAGGCATTGCTGTGGCCTGAATGCTTAACTCTGCCCCCAAATTCATGTTAACTGTATCGTCAAAGTAAGGATGCGAGGAGGCCAGCTCTTGGGGAGACGCTCAGATCACAAGGAGCTGCCCTCCAGCACAGGAGGAGCATCAGAAAGGCACCTTCTGGGCTGGGGTGAAGCTCAGTGGTACAGCACCTGCCTGGCACACCTAGGACCCTGGCTTCCATCCGCAGTACTGAGCATAAAGACACCTTCTGTGAAGTAGTCCTTCAGCAGATGCCAGCCTGCCAGGGCCTTGACCTGGGACCTCCAGCCTCCAGGACTGGAGGTACAAGTGCCCACCCAAGTGCTGCAGCCAGAGGACTGAAACAGGTGTTCTCTGAGCAAAGGAAACTTAGGAGCATCAGGGAGGGACTTTGGAGGAATCTCTGTTCTGAGACTTGCAGGCACAGGGAGGAAGAGGAGGAGCATTTCAAGGAGGAAGGAGGATCTGTGGAGCATCTCTGGGTACCTAGGACCTTGTCCCCCACAGGAGGTTATGCTAACAATGGGGTGGGTGGGTGCTGCCTCTGGGCCCTGAATCAGTTCCATCTCTGCAGGTGCTGGAACTGAGCAGCCAGTCATAAGGACACTCCGAGCTGTGTGACCAGGTCCCAGTCAAAGCCCTGGACACCACGGCTCCTGCACGCTACCCTGATTGGCAGCACACCAAGTGTGCAGGGGAAACTGGGCACAGTGCACAGGACGCCTGGACTCCCTGCCCGGTATCTGCCCTATGCACTTCCCGTGTAGATTTGAATCCGTGCCCTCTCCAAATCCAAGAGTGTGTTTTGAAGGACCCTGACACATATTCTTTGAATTTTCTCCAGAACCTTGATCTAGTTTTATGAGCAACTCTCTCTTTGACAAATTTTTGGAGGCTTTGCCTGCACAGGACTTGAGGGAATTCAGAATCGGACAACACTGGCCTCTGCCTGAAGCAGCGCAGGTCTAGAAGGCAAGACGGAGAGGAGAGCAAAGACAGCAATCAGCACAGAGTACTTTAGTGGCCAAGCGTGGGTCCGAGGGCTGGTGGGCCCATTTCTGCTGGAACTTCTGGACGGAAATGGGAACGACTCACCACCCAGAAACCGGAGATGAGGCTGATGAGGGGAGGGGAGAGCAGGGAGACAGAGCTGCTGGCACTGCAATGGGCCAGGATTGAGCCCCAGAGAGAATTCTCTTTTAGAAACTCTACCAGAACAATATGGCATTTCTGGGAGCCAGGGCTACTCCAGGAGATAACGCGGCTCCTTGCCAGGGCCGGGTGAAAAGCTGAGACTCCATCCGAGGAGCTCTGTATCACTCATTCTGGCTTCTCAAGGCTGCAGCCCCTCGCCTGGCCTCTGGGCCCTTGGCCAACTCCTCTTTTCCCTCATTTTCCCATCACCTCCCTCTAACCATCAAGACAGACAACGCAGCGATCCCTGGACGTGACGCGCTGCTGGTTTCTATGATGCACACAACAGATCTCTGTTTCAGGCTGCACAACCAGACTGGTGCTCTTGCTAAAAATGGTGAAAAAATTCTGCACAAAATCCGAAGACTATCTTGTAGCTCTAAAAACCTGATGATTTAATAGGTGATTATGTGCCCCAAATAAATAAGTGAAGTCAGGAACTTCCAGAAGGCAACTGGAACATCAAAACCACTTTTGTCCTGAGGGTATTGGTCTAACCCAGAAAATTGCTATTTTGATTTTTTATGGCCTCTTGGGGAGCAGGGGGAGGGAGGCAGAGTCCAGGACCCACCCATGACATTGTAAAAGGAGATTCTCCAAGTGAAGATGGGGCCCCGATGGTGAGAGCTTAAATGTTAGGAACCCTAAAGTAGATCCACTCCATCTTCCTGCGCACAGAGATTTTGGGGAAAATTCCTTTGGCACTTAACAGAGAGAAAGAAACAGAAAAGTCTCTGAGAAATCATGAGTACAACGTGATTCTTGCAGACACTGCTGAGCTAAATTCTCAACACAAGTGGAACAGAAGTTTAAGGGGCCTTGAGGCAGAAGGAGGACCAGGCACCTGGAAGCAATAATGGCAAATCACCGTGAGGCCTCCAAGAATTCACTCCACCAGCATCCGGGAAGATGATTATCATGTAGCCGAGAATAACAAGACACTCGGGGAAACCACGCACCTTACAAAGAACAAGCAGAGACAAGAGGCGGCAGAAATGGAGCCGGGACAAGTTAGGATATTTACGTTGCCAACACCAGCTATAAAATGCTCCTTTGCATATATTCAAGGAATTCAATACAGGCTAGAAAACATCCACCAAGCCATCCTCAACCGGGGACATGGGGTAGGGCCTGGAGCTCCGGTTCCCACAACTGGGGACGGGGTGCTACTTGCATTTGATGGGGAATGCTGCTCAATATCCAAAAACGCCCCGGACAGTCCTTCCCAGCGACGAGGTCAACAGTGCCACCGCTGGGACATCCTACCATTGAAGATGAAGTCGGATGGAACTTGAAGAGATGAACACCTGAATACTCAGGTGGGAGAATGTCGTGGGCGTGGTTAACGGTGGATCAGACACAGCCAGAGAGGAAGCTGTTAAGCCCAGAGGGGCAGCTACTGTCATTCTCCTGGGTTGACGACTGGGTAAACCGAGGCACGCAGCGAGCCAGTGTCTGGCAGGCTGAGGAGTGGCTCGCAGCCTGGGCTGCTCACCACGCCGCCATCCCGCCGAAGCCCCCGGGAACCCTGTCCTCTCCCCGCCTGAGTCTTTGCATCCCTCTTGGTATTTTCTTTGGCAAAATATTTTGGGGAAAATCGAATTTGTCTAAAACGCCTGACAGGAGAAAGATGCGACGTGCTGTATTAGAGCGCTGAGAACAAGGCCTAGAGAAAAAGCCCCGGCAATTTCCAGCTCTGAAGCATTTGCCCTCCATTAACTAATCGCTTCCTGCAGTCCACGGCAAAGGGGCCTGGGGGGGTTATCTGCACGCAGAGGCAGGGAGAAGCGAAGAAATCCATCCACAAGAGGTTCCCCCATGAGCCACCAGAGGCTGGAGTGCAGGGCCTGAGGCGTCCCCAAATTTGTAACCCAGTGGGGATTTCTTGGACAAATTGCTAAACCTGTGTGTGCTTCAGTTGCTTCTCTCCGTGAAACGGGGACTCGTCCAGAACAAACGTCACAGGTTGCTGCAAAGGGACAAGATGCGTGCGAAGGACACTATATAGCAATTACTCAGTGTGAGTGGTGATCACTTTATCACAGGGGTGAGGAAGCACAGTGATACAGAACACAGACTCTGTGATCACCCTGCTGGGTTCAACGCCCATCTTTACTCACTAGCTGTGTGACCTTGAGCAAGTTACTTAGCCTCTCTGTACGTAGGCAGGTGGATGATAACAGTTCTGTTAGGCTTCTGTTACTGTGACCAAAATACCTGACAAGAATAACTTAGAGGAGGAAAAGTTTACTTGGCTCATGGTTTATTTTTGGCCATGGTCAGCCAACTCCATAGCTCCGGGCTCAAGGTAAGGCAGAACATCATGGCGGAGGGAATTAGCTTATTAAGATAGTCGCAAAGCAGAGAGAGAAAAAGAGAGGGACCCACGTCCTCCAGCCCCTCATGCCAGTCCTTTCAAATCACCAGTCCACCAAGTGGATTCACTGATCCCAGCTCCCATGATCCAATTATTTCACTTCCTGAATCACACGGCAGATCTTTTTTTCTTTAAGAGAGAGACAATGAGAGAGGAGAGAGAGAGAGAAACGAGAGAGAGGGAGAGGGAGAGAGAATCAATTTTATCTAGTTTTTCATGTGGCTTTTGTTGCTCCAACACTTCATTGTGTGCGTGGTGCTGGGGTTTGAACTTGCATCCCCACGCATGCCAGGCAAGCACCGTCACTGCCGAGCCATGGCTCCAGCCCCACACACAGCAGCTTTTGGGGACAACTCATATCCAAGCAGGGTGTTTGTGAAGACCTCAGCACCTGCTTCACAGAAAGCATAAGCTGTTGCTGTTCTCATCAGAATTTAGGTGGATTTATCAGGGCCTGGCACATAGGAGGAGCTCCATCAGCAATTTTTTTGTTCTTGATTTTATCTTATTACTATTTTTGATTGACACATGACATTGTACATGTTTCACTTGATGCGTATATTTAACATGTAAGGATCCGATCAGAGCGGTTAGCATAGGCAGCACCTCATATTTATCCTTTATTTGTGTTGGGATGGTAAGAGATTTCTGGATGAATGAAGAATTTCCTCTTTACCTGCTAACAGCATTTCCAAATATCACAAAAATCGAGGCATCCACATATGAGGCTGTGGCACAGTTCCCTGGTGGTACATGGCAGGACTGCCTCCTGGCCTCCTTAGGAGAACACTTGGAGATGAGGAAACTGAGGGTCAGAGAGACCCCCCCCCCCCAGGCAGTGAGAGGAACAAGCAGAGTTCTCACCACGTCCCCCATTTCCACACGTTGCTCAGCTGCTTTCTGTCCCCAGTTCTTCCTGTCAACCTGTCGGGGCCTCTCAGACCTCGCTTGCCAACTCATGCACCCAAGGGCCTCTGTGTTTCCATGTGACCTTGTGCATTTCCTGTATGGTGTCTCATTCTTGTATGGAGCTATGCTTGGTTCCGGGGCCTGTTTCCCTGCTCTGGAAAGGGGCACAGGAGTGAACCATTTCTCTGAATGGCCACAGGGAGGAGGCAGGTGCAGAGGGCCTCACACAGAGCAGGCCTCCATGCAAAAGGCTTGATCCTGGGGTCGAGGCTGGAGATCTGCTCACCACCCTCTGCCCTGGTCCTATGTGCCTGCGGCTCCCCACGCTGCCGGTCCAGTGCCCCCCACCCCTGCCACTGTGGCCTCTGTCACTCCCTCTCTCTCCTCCCCCTTCCCTCCCTCTCTCTTTGCAGCCTCTTCAGCCACTAAAATTAGCTCCATCTCCAGTCCCTGTCCCCGGCGCGCCTGTCCTGGTTTCTCTGGGCTTCTAGCCACTTGTGATACTGTGTCTCAGATGCCACACACTGCGTTTCCTAAAACAGAGGTATTTTGAGATACCGGAAGGAGTGGGGGTCGGGAGGAGGACTTCCACACATCCTTCTCCCGGGGCGTTTAAAAAGAGCCTGGGAGGGCTTCTACCCGCCAGCCCCTCACCCTGTCTGTAGTTCCCAGGTGTCCAAGGAGGCCTCCAAGGGTCCCAGGGTTCAATCTCCATTCCTAACAATGGCCCAGCCGGTCCGGCTCTGGGCAGATGCTCAGAAGCACCAAAAGCAGGGACTCCAACGCTCACAGCCCCACGTTCACAGTACTTGTGAGAGCCAAGGGCAACGGTCCCTAGACAGAGGGATGGATACGTTTCCTTGCGCAACGCGGAGGAAACGCGCGCTGCGGAAAGACCCTCGGCCCTGCGCGCAGGCACAGCCGCAGCCCCCGGAGTGGCGCTGCACAGGGCACCGCGAGCCAAGCCCAGAGCCGGGCCCAGAGCCAGGCCCAGAGCCCACGGCTCCGCGGAGACAACGGAGCCGGCTGCTGCGGAGGCTGCAGGGAGAGGAAGCGAGCGCGGACTCAGCGGCAGGACTGCAGGAGGAGAGAGTTCTGGAGGCGGGGGCGGTGCAGGAGCACAACGAGGTGGCACTAATGTCACCAGGCAAAGGTGGCCCAGGCGCTCAGGGGTATTTTACCAGAACTGAGGCTTTTCAAAAGGGAAGAAGGAGGTCGGCAGGGGCTGGGACACAGCCTTCGTGGTGGGGCTGGTGTTCCAGTGGGGATCTGGACGCCCTGGCAGATGCTCGTCAGGGCTGTGGCGGGAAAAAGAGGCAAAGAAGGGTCAGGAGGTGTGGGAGGGACATTTGGGCCAAGATCCAAAGGAAGTGAGGGAGGATCCAAGCAGATGGCTAGCGAGGCATGTTCCCAGCAGAAGGGGTAGCCTGGCAAAGGCCCTGAGGCTAGACCATGCCTGGCGGGGCTGAGGAACAGCAGGAAAGCCCTGTGGCCGGCGCAGAGTGAGCAAGGAGGTTGACAGGAGAGGCAACAGGTAACTGGGTGCGGACCTGTCGGGTGCTGGGGTGGAGCCAGGGAGGGACCTGACGCAGGTGCTCGCAGGCGCCCTCTGGCTGCTGTGAGGGTCACAGACCAGATGGGGGCAGCCAGTCCAGTCCAGGCGGCAAGGATGCGGCAGGTAGCTGGGGAGGTGGAGCCAGCGAGATATACAGAAAGGCAAGAGGTAGGAGGCCGGGGAGACAGGCTTGGAGCAAGCTGAGGTTTGGTACCTGGGTAAGGGAGGAAGCCACCTTTACCCAAGTAGAGGAGTCGGCAGGAGCGGGCTTGGCCAAGGTTAATTGGTGGAGCAGAGTTGATCCATCTCGATGCCACTGCGTTCATGGCAGCACTATTCACAGTAGCCAGGACACCGAAGAAATCTAAGTGTCCATCAATGATGAGCAGATCAAGAAAATGTCTATGTACCATGGAGTACGATTCACCCTTCAAAAGGAGGAGATTCTGTCATCTGCCCAACCGCAGTCTGGAGGTCGTTATGCACAGGGAGCTGAGCCAGGCACAGGGGCTGGGCTGTGGCTCAGGGGCGCAGCATTTGCCTGGCACGTGTGAGGCCCTGGCTTCCATCCCCAGCTCCTCTATCAGCCAATCGATCAGAAAGACGATGTCATACATTCTCACTAATGAGTGACATCCAAAAGAGCTGAATTCACAGAGCAGAGGAAAGAACAGGGTTGGTGTCAAGGAGAAGTGAGGGAGATGTTGGTGAAGGGCACAGAGCTGGACCAGATGGGAGGAATACGACCACTTAATAACTGTGTATCCTATAGTTGGAAACTGGTAAAGGAGGAGGTTTTAAATGTTTCTGTCACCACCAATGAGGACAAAAGGAGATGGCTATGTTCGGTAGCTCGATTAATGCTCCCCCGCCCCATGCCTCAGAACAGCACCTCACCCCATGAGCGCACATGGTCATTTGTCACTCGAAACCCAAGTCAGCCGCAGAAGATCCACTCCCAGGGCTGGGAAACCAGTTTGTAGCGAGAGCCTTGGATCAGGGCCGTGGTGGGGTGCAGGATGAGGGTGCCAGGCAGATGGTCACTGTGAGGCCCCCGTGGGAAGGTGCCCAGGAAGGGGTTGTTCGGTCCTTTGCCTGTGGCAAGTGCTCAGGAGATGAGAGCAACTTCTATTAGCAATGGACCGGCTGTCCTGCATCCAGCCAAATGCTCGGGCAGCACTGTGTCTGCCCGGCGCTGTCCCCTGGGGGCCAGGTGGGGCAACCGATGTCTGGAAACGGGGTCTTTACTTCCCTGATTCCCGAATCAGACGCTGACAGTCAGCAACTTCCGCTCCATCTGCTGCGTGTGCAGATGAAGAGCTTGGATGTGGACGCCAGCCCCACTCCTTAGGTCCCGATGCTGCCCTTCCGGTAGCCGCAGCTTTGCCATCCGTGACACGGATGCGCCATCAGCCAGCGTTCCCGTTACTGATTCTGTACCGCCCTGTGGAATGAGGACCCCTGCTCCGCAGAGGAGGAAACTGAGCCTCGACGCAAGCAGCTTGGCCAGAGGCTGGCGAGCGGGCAGGGTCCTCGGCCTGTCAAGAGGGGACAGTGACGGGACCTTCCAGGAGCGATGCGCTTGGAGATGAAACGAGGCCACCGGTGCACTGGGCACATGGCGGGCCTTACTGTAACTGCCTCGGGTCTCGCTGCTGGGGGAACCCCTCAGGGTCCCCTCCGGGGTCCGGCTCCTTAGCTGTGGAGAACCATGTAAGGTGTGCTGGTTCCTTCAGGAAGGAAAGAGAACCGGAGGCCCAGGACGCTTCTTTCCCTGCCCTCTTGAAGCCCTGGTGGATCTGGGCCTCCACGCTTCTCAGGAAGCACCTGTGGCTGCCAAAGCCTCTGGAGCCAGGTGAAGCAAGAGGGGGCGCTTGGGCCCCTGAACTCCCTACCGCAGGCTGGAAGCCAGTGGAGCCCCCTTCCCACTGCCCACCCCACAGCACACCCGGGCACCGCCACCCGGAGGCACGGTTCCCTCCACCACTAGAGGTGAACGCCTTCATTTATTCCCTCGCTCATTTTTAAGAGAGAGATCTGCATCAAGCCCCCTTCGCAGGTCCTCTAGGCTCAGGGACTCAGGCTTTGTCCTCCAGAGGAAGAGACAGATGAGGTCACAGATGCCATCAGATGGTTTTGAAGAAGAGACCTAACTGGGCTTGATGGAGGGCATGGGGCAGGAAGAAGAGCCACACCATCCCCGGGTGCCACACGGAACACACTGGCCTTGTCAGATCCAAAGGCCACATGGTGAAGCCCGGCTGGAAGAAGCACGTCCTCCCTTGAACCCCACAGCCCATCTCCTCTTCCAGCCCACTGGATCTGCCCCCGAGGCAGCACACAAAGGCCACACCCTGGCACATTGAGGAGGCCACCTTTCCAATTGCAACATGCCACCCAGACACTAAGCAGATTCCGACGCTGACCTTATCACTGGCCTGGGCTCCCATAATCCTGGCATTACAGGAGAGAAGACAGGCAGAAGTTGCTAGAAAAGAAGGCGGGAATGAAAGGAAGGAGCTGGGGTGGGAAGGTGGAAAGGTCCCCCGCACAGGTGCCTGCCAGTCTGGTCTCTGCTCCCAGCTGAAGGAATCAGAGTGAGGAGTGGGTGACCTTTCGTAATGGAATCCAAAGCGCCCGTGGATGGGGCCAGCCTGGGTGTGTGGAGGACTGGACCGGGTTAGCAGGACAGCCGCCCGCGAGGGCTCAGGCCTCAGGTCACGTGAGATCCGATCAAAGCTGCCGGCCATCATCGGAGCCAGCAGCGAGCTTCCCCACCTTCCTTCCGGGGTGGCTGTGTGGCCAGGTCCCGTGAGCTGTTGCTGATGTCCTCTCTCCTCTGACTGTGTGAGCACGGTAATGTCACACATCAGCCTGATGACGGCTGGGGCTCAGGGACGGATGGGAAGGGGAGGCTGGTGAAGCAACGGAGAGAAGCCCGAGTAGCAAGCCTCGGGGGACAGGGGCTGCAGCCCAGAGCTCAGATGAGCAAGTCCCTGCGCACACACCCTCTGAGCTCATGACCGTGCTGCTTCTCCCACCAAGAAATGGTATCTTCTGTGCCACCCCTCGAGTCTGGACCGGCCTTGGTGCTTGCGTCAGCCAACGGTGGCTGCGACGATGACATGCCATTCCTGGGACAAGCCTCCAGAGGTGTGGGCACTCCTCTGCCTCCACCAGGTGAGCACACCTGCGCCAGCCTGCTGGGGATGAGGCAGCGTGTGGAGCAGAGCAGCCTCTGTGGCCGAGACACCCTAGATCAGTCAACACCATGAGCGATGAGTTCAGCCAAGACCAGGCAGATGGGCGTCCAGTCAGCCCCGCCCGAGCCACCCACCTTCAGAAGCACTAGCTACACAAATGCCTGCCATTATCAGCCACTGGGTTTGGGGGCTGCTTGTTATGCAGCCCTGTATTGGGATGTATAACTGTTGCAAAGGGGCATTTAGAGGAAATGCATGCAGGCTGAATGAAGATGGAATTTATAACAAAACGTCCCAACTTTAAACGTACCTTTGAAGTGTGTGCGTACGCTCTCAATGGGAACACATGAATCACCCTCTCTTTCCTTTCCCAGGCGTGAATGCAGGGAGGCTGAGCCACTCGCCAGGTAGAGGCTGTTGCGATTATCACAGTGAGACCAGCGCAGTTTGCCCATTTCTTTCTTGAACAAATGCTATTTATTGTCACCCAAAAAAAACAGCATTGCTGTCTCATCCCTGCCCTGGACCCTGGGTCCTACGCGGGTCTTGCTTGCTTTGTTCTTTCACTTTGCTCTCTGCTTTTCACTGCACTGAAGTCCCATGAGCCCCGTGTCAGGAAGGACCGAGAATCTCCACAGAGCCACACGTCCCCGGAGGAGTCGGGGTGTTTATCTCTTCCTTACGGAGCAGGCTCTCACTTGACATTTGGGGCCAACAGGGGCTTTGTCCTTCTCCTAGCTGAAGCCCAGAGAGGAATGGACTTTCAGACTGCTCTACCGGGGCACCTCAACTGTTGTGGGGCAGGCAGCCGGGAGCCAGGAGGCCACTGCAGCAGGACGGATGCCCGCATTCTGCACAAGTGCAGCTCAGTCCCGAGGCAGCTGAAGCTGGAAGAGGCGCAGAGGTCACGGACCTAGATGGAGCACCCATCCCAGGCCCTCACTCCAGGCACCCAGGAGCCCATGAACACACGACCCACCAAGGCTCAGGCCCAGTTGTGAGGCATTAAGAAGATGGAAATGTAACCTGGCTGCGGTGATTACCGGTGGACCTTTCATCGAGATGGAGGCCCATGGATGGAGAGAGGCCAGAGGTCACAGCTGGTGACTTTACAAACAAAGACCAGAGAATGCAGCAGCGTGCCTGCACCTCCTCGTACCCTTGAGCCTCCAGAACCGTGAGGCCAAACCAACCTCTTTTCTTTATAAGCCACCCAGTCTCAGGTATTTTGTCACAGTCATGGAAAACACAGGAAGACACTTTGCCACCCCTTCTGTTTCCCTAACCACATTGTTTTCTGTGGTGTCCAGACGATCTTCATCTCAGGGTCCGTCTGGCTTCTTGATCAGAGGGATTCTCAGGAAACTCGAGTTATCAACAGGGGGCCAGAAGAGGGGGTCTGTAAAATGGGCAGGAGCAACCCAGCCGGACCAACACCAAGGGATCCAGACCATCCCTCCCTGGCTGAGTCACTCAACCCTTTCCAGTTTCCTGGCTGGAAAAGGGTGTGGAGTGATTGAGTTTGCATCCCGTGCCCTGGCCGTCTCCCTCACCGTCAGCTCACCCGGGGCCGCACACGGGGGCACGTTCAGCCGGGCACGGCGGTGCTCACCTGTGGTCCCAGCTGCCGAGAGGCTGAGGCAGGACGATGGCTGGAGGTCAGGAATTTGATGCCCGTCTGAGCAACACAGTGAAACAGCCCAATTTGGGGGGAGAGGGAAGGGTTCCCCCCAAAGTGAAGGGGCGGCCACAATGTTGGGCACCCAATGAGCAACAGCAGATGTTCCCTATAGTTAACGAGCTGGGCCATGGAACCAGCCCTGGAGAAGTGGCGGTGATTATTATCATCATTATAATTACGGTTATTAGTCGTACAATAGCGAATATCATTGGACCCTCACTGGTGCCAGTTCCTGTTCCGAGCCTTACGTGCATCATCTCACGGAATCCTGACTTTTGAGGTAGGTGTGATTATGACTCCCATTCTACAGATAAGGAAGTGGAGGCCCAAAGTACCAATCCCTTCCTCTTTCTTCAGACCTCTGTTGCTAAAAACACCGTGTGTGAGCCCAACCTGATACATTCCAGGCATTGACTTTTGAAACTTCCAAAATAGCTATTTGGTAGGAAGTATGGTGACTTCCATTTTCCAAATGAAGAAACTGAGATTCAGAGAAGTACAGTAACTTGCCTGAGGTCACACAGCTTGGAGACAGAGCTGCTAGGTTTTGAATCTAACTCCAAGCCGGTGGTCTCACCTACCGCGTTTCTGATGTGTCTTTGTACGCTGCCTGCCTTGCTCGGCCTTTAAAACAGTCTATGTAATGGCAGCTGGGAATGTGGCAACACTCAGGCTTCTCACAATGACCTCCGGCTGCACATTCCTATCTGAAGCTACCGCTTGGATTTTCTGTTTGCCGTAGCTCAAAGCATTGGAAACACAATCGGTCACATTTCCAAGTCCAGACCTCGACGTGAGGAGTTTAAAGTTTCCTTCCTGTCCGTCCTGATGTCAGAGTTTTGCATCCTGAAATGAAGCTGGTGGCCTCCAAGTGTGCCTCTAGCACCACATGGGCTAGAGGTCTTCAAAAGCCACAAAATCAAACAAAAAGCCAAACTTGACCTTTACAATCAATGCTTCTGAGGGATGAAGGGACTCCTGGGTGTGCAGTATCCAATACGCTTCAGCCTCTCACGTCTCCAGGAGAAGCTCACGCGCGGGTGAGTTCTGCACTCCGAGAACACACACCAGCCTCCTGGTTCAGTGCGCAACCTGAACAACAATACCAAACAGCCTTGAGTCACGGTCCTGCCCGGGCAGCACCCTCAGCTGCTGCACAGGCCTCTTCATATTGGTGCCACCTTATTAACAGAGTAGCCAACAAAGCCTCAGAGCGACACCGTATAGACGCACTGTAACCCCCAGGTTAGGACCACAACCACGGGCTGGCGTATTCCAAGCACAGACGTACACGGGCTTAAGTCAACACTCTCAACTGCACACCCCCTTGTCTAGACCAGCTGGCACAGGCCTCTTTGCCCAGAGGTTGGTTTATTTTACGGTGAAACTTCCATGAGTGAAGGTGGAGGCTGCATTCGGTCAAGACCATTTGCTGAGCAGCGACCCAGCGCCAGGTGCTATGCTAAGTACTGAGGGTGCCACACAGGGTGGGAGGAACCAGATCCCCACCAGGGCGTCGGGTGAGGACTCTCCTGACCCCAAGGGGACTCTGTGGGAGGAGATGCCAGGTAGACAGAGCGGCAGATGCAGAGGCCCTGAGCTGGAAACTCAAAGGGCCAGCGAGGAGGGGGTGAAGAGGGCGGCAGGGGACGGGGCAGATGAGAGGACTTTGGCCTCTGCACTGAACAAGGCAGGAACCACAGGAGGAACATGAGCAAGAAGGTAATTGGAGGGCTGGAGCAGTGGCTTGGCGGTTAGGGTGCCTGTCCGGCATGCGCGAGGACGCAGGTTCGAGCCCCAGCACCGTGTGTACAATGAAGTGTCAGAGCAACAAAAGCCGCATGAAAAACTAAATAAAATTGATTCTCTCTTTCTCTCACTGTCCTTCTCTTTCTGAGAAAAAAAAAGTTGATTTGATCTATTTATGTGTTGAAAAGGATCCTTCCGGCTTCTGTGTCCGTAAAAGGCGTGGGGGAGGAGGGCAGAGGCAGAGAGGGACCGGGCAGAGGCTGCTGTGACAACACAGCTGAGAGGACCCTGGCTCGGCTGTGGGTGGCAGTGGAGGAGGAGAAACGGCCAGATCCCATACGCAGGTTAAGGACAGAGCAGGGTTTGCAGATGAACCACAGGGGAGGTGGGAGAGGGAGGTGGCCCAGGGCCTGAGTCCCTGCCAGGACAGAGCTGCTATTCCCAGATTCAGACAGACAGGAAGGGTGCTGAGGAGGGCATCTCTGAACAGCTTGAGTGCCGGATGCCTAAGGACTCCCAGCCCACCCCGTCTTCAAGCGAGAGACGTCAGTCTGCCGGGAAACACTAGCACAGGAGGGGCCTCGGGGTGGGACGAAGAATTGAAGAATTCAAGGGAGAGGCCCCATCTTCCTCGACTCCTCTAAATCTCAGCTTTGCCTCTCGACTGTGCCACCCTGCTGACAGCAGGGACCTTGTGTCTCTGGGTTCCCAGAGAGAGGGGAGATTGTCTGCCTCCTTTAGCCTCTATCACAATACGGCATCCCCAGGCCCTGCCAGGTCCCTCCCCCAAGCAAAGCACAGCGTCTCTGGCTTGGTGGCCTCCGCCTCGGGCCGAGGCAGCCCCTTGCTTCCTGTTCTGCTGAGATCTCCTCTGCCCTCCAGGCAGATGCCTCCCTGCCCTGGCAAGCCCAGGAGTCATTAGCCCTGAAAACACAGAGGCAGTGGCCAGATGCCCTCAGGAGCCAGGCTGGCATTTGTCACAGCGATTCAAGAGGACAAGCCCTC